>PTXO01000029.1:0-14398 GCA_003020785.1 Hanseniaspora gamundiae
TAGTTAAACTTGGAAAAAAATAAAAAAAGGAAAAAGCAGGCACAAGCACAACAATGTCAGACACAGAATCACTATTCAACAACGATCTATTCGAAGAACCACAAGACTTCCGTCCTCCTCCTCCTGAAGAACATTTTGCCAAATACCAAAGAGTAAACTCCACAGATGAACCAAAAGAAATTGACTTGAAACTTGTAGGAACTTCTCCTCTTTGGGGTCATCTTTTATGGAATGCAGGTATCTACACTGCCAACCACTTGGACAAGTTCTCTCAAGAGCTAGTAGTCAACAAGAATATCCTAGAACTAGGTGCAGCCGCTGGGTTACCTTCAGTTATATGTTCGTTGAATAATGCGAAAAAAGTAGTATGCACCGATTATCCAGATCCAGATTTAATCGCAAATATCCAATACAACGTTGATCAGTACAAAAATGAGAAATCAAACGTACAAGTAGAAGGATATATCTGGGGGAACGACTACGAATCATTGTCCAAGCATATTGACCACAAAGAGGGCAAATTCGACCTAATCATTATGAGTGATTTGGTCTTTAACCATACAGAACATCTTAAATTGTTGAAAACGGGTAGAGAGTTGCTGGAACCTAAAAATGGTAAAATCCTCGTTGTCTTTTCACCACACAGACCATGGCTGTTAGAAGACGATTTGAATTTTTTTGAAACTGCCAAACAAGAACCGTTTGGTTTCAAAGTGGAAAAAATCGAAATGGTTAATTGGAAACCAATGTTCGATGAAGACGAAGAAACCGTTGAGGTTAGATCAAGAGTGTATGCCTATTACTTGTCCTTATGATTTTTTCTGGGAAAGGCTTGAAGATGAATTACATATTACTCGGGAATTTTTCATAGGTGATTTTTATAACTAGAAACTTTCACTACAAAAGAAGGTGTAGCAGAAAAAAAAGTGTGTATTGATTTAAAGAGTTGTTCATGATAATTTTTGGAAAAAAAAAAAAGACTTGTTAAAAAACTTGGTAAGGAGGTATCTTAACTAAACTGGAGTATATATATATATATATATCCATACATATAAAGGGTATTGGAGGTATAAAAAATAAATTAAAATACGATGCATTATTAAAATGCTGTAGCTGGACAACCAGTAATCGTGGTGGTGCTGTATTGTGTAACAGTAGATGTTATTGTGGTGTAGTATGATACCAAAGGAACACTTGAGGAAGTGGTTTCACTGGAGGTACTTGATGAGCTTAGAGAAAGAACGGTGGTTTCACTAGAAGTACTGGAACTCGTTGGTGCTGTGGTAATTTTACTTGAAGTAAAGGTACTTGTTGGAGTAGTAGAAGTGGTTTCACTCGAAGACGTAGATGTTGGTGTGGTAGAGGTACTAGTGGTTTCACTTGAAGTAGAGGTACTAGTGGTTTCACTTGAAGTAGAAGTACTTGTTGAAGTAGTAGAAGTAATTTCACTTGAAGTAGAGGTACTTGTTGAAGCAGTAGAAGTAATTTCACTTGAATTAGTAGTAGAAGTTGGTGTGGAAGAGGTAAAAGTGGTTTCACTTGAAGTAGAGGTACTTGTTGGAGTAGTAGAAGTGGTTTCACTCGAACACGTAGATGTTGGTGTGGTAGAGGTACTAGTGGTTTCACTCGAAGTAGTGGTAGAAGCTGGAGTAGTGGTACTCGATGGTGTAGTAGAACTCGATGGTGTAGTAGAAGTGGTTTCACTCGAAGTAGTAGTAGAAGTTGGAGTAGTAGAAGTGGTTTCACTCGAACACGTAGATGTTGGTGTGGTAGAGGTACTAGTGGTTTCACTCGAAGTAGTGGTAGAAGCTGGAGTAGTGGTACTCGATGGTGTAGTAGAACTCGATGGTGTAGTAGAAGTGGTTTCACTCGAAGTAGTAGTAGAAGTTGGAGTAGTAGAAGTGGTTTCACTCGAAGTAAAGGTACTTGATGGAGCAATAGAAGTGGTTTCACTCGAAGTAGTAGTAGAAGTTGGAGTAGTGGTAGTGGTTTCACTTGAGGTGGTAGAAGTGGTAGAGGTGGTAGAGGTGGTAGAAGTAGTAGAACTAGAAGTAGCCGAAGTAGCAGAAGTAGAAGTAGCAGAAGTAGCAGAAGTAGTAGAAGTAGTAGAAGTAGTAGTAGTGTCAGCGTCAATTAACTCTCTAATACTAGCAATATATGTTTTACCATCAGCAAGTACGTTACTGTAAGCTTGACTTGCATCCCACAACATGATACCACCGTAGCGAGAACCAACAGCATTATGACTCTTGATGAATGCATCAATTGCACCCAAATAACTAACGTATCCCGTACCAGCAGCGTCGCTAGCTGGTAAACCCAGAAACATTTTCGTGTTGGAATCAAAAGCATACGAATCCAAGTATGTTGACCAAGCATCCCAGTTGAACGAAGATTTCCCAAAGTTGTAATCTTCATTGTTATAATATTGAAGAAAGACAAAATCCAATTCAGCATTTTCCATTAGTGTTTTATCACTGACATCTGGATTTACTGGTTGAGGAGCTGCTGACAAATAATATTTTTTATCATTTTGATTATTGTACATCGATCTCAAGTTATTAGCCAAAACATCGTAATAATTTGGTTTTTCATTTTCCAAATCAAAGTCAAAACCATCAACTATAGCATCTCCAAATGGTCTGTTAGCAGTAGAACCACCAGCAAAAGTGTTCCAAAGAGTAGTGGCAAATGATTCTGCATCAGCTTCACTACTTAAGCCGTAGGTACCTTGTGAACCACCCATTGACAACAAAACAATTTTACCTTCGTCTTGACAAGCTTTAATGTCGGCACCAATTTGTGGGCATTTCAACAGAGTAGGATCATCATCAAAAGTACCACCACAAGATGGACCAAAATTTAAAGTTAGAGGATTGGTAAAATCTTGAATAAAAGAAATAATGAAAATATCAGCATCTTCCTTTTGACAATAATTGTAAAGGCTTTCTTGACTGTCTGCTTTTCCTGCAGAATTTTGGCCCCAATATAACGCAATATGGTTGTTAGAATTAGGATCAAATTTTAAAGCAGAAGTTTGTCCAATTATACTAGCAAAAATCTGAGCAGCAGCAACCAATGTTAATAAATAACTCATCGTGTGATATATATGATATGTTAGTTTGGTTTCTGTTTCACTTTTTTTTTTTTCTGTTATACAGATAATAATAAGTTGATGGTATAACCATTGGAATGACAGAATAGAGATTATTACACTTTATTTATATACAATTCAAAATCACGGTTGTTGCATGTGTATATTCATTTGCAATATTTACAAATAACAACAAAAGATACCACAATACCATTTAATGCAATTGCTCCTAAGTGTCAATGGTACAAGTTTTTCTTTTCCGGTATTCTCTCCCAGGGCAATACAACAGACATTTCCACGATTATTACTATCACTACTACTACTTCAAATGTATATTCATATTTTACATTGCTAAGTTTGGCGAATAGAGAGCAAACTGGAAACAATAGAAAATAAACAAAAAACAAAAAACAACCACCAACATCAATCTAAGAACAATAGAATTCTGATGTTAAACGATATTGAATAGAGATATCCAAAGATTCAAGAATCAATGAACAATAGACACCCAACAATTGATTACAATATATAGACCTAACCGGATACTTCCGTGGCTCTATAAAATGGAGATAGAAGGCAATAAATTGCGTATATCTATTGTTTTCAAATCATTGCGAATAATAATATGATAAATATGGAGAGAGAATTTCCCATACAAAGTATTACATTCAACCAACGGAAACCAGACTTTAATCGTGTGAGATATAGAACAATTGAAGTAAGGAGAGAATGTGAAATTTCTTTTATCACAGAGTATACTTACACATATCACAAGTGACATATATACACAGAATACCAAGAGAGGTTTTTTCCCCCATTCGATACCATTTCTGGGTATTGGTATTAATCTATGCTAGAATTACACGTGCGAATATATACAGTGAGTAAGCAAAAAGAATAAAAGAAACAATAACAATAATATAAAAAACACTAATTACCTGTTCTTTCTCGTAGAAACAATATTTATAGTTGTTATTGGAAAACAAGAATAATAAGAAAAAAGAACAATGGAAACTCTTAAATTGTTTTTATTATTATCTACAGCATATTCTATTGGTACATACAAAGAGCTGTAGAAAAAGCAGCAGGGCTAATTAAGTAAACAAACATCAATGAAAACAAAAAAAACCATCTATTGTTCTTTATTCGATTTTTTTTGTTTTTTTTATTGTTATTGTTATTATTCTCTGTTGTTGTTATTTTTACACACACACACACGAGTGGTATTTTATAAATATTGTAGTTAAATCTAAGCCAACGATAAACTCTTAAAAGTACCTATAATAAAGAAAAATCAAACTGTGTATAGTCTTGATTTGTACACTGTTTGTATTGTTCATTCTTATTCATTCCTGATTGAAATTTGTCTATAATAGTATGTCTTCTTTGTATAGTCATAGTCTTGTGTGTTTATATTTTAATAGAATGTGATGGAAAATAACAAATGATTATACCAGAATGCAAGGAGAGAGAATCTATTATACGAGCCAGTATTATCTGGTATCATGGATAGTATTTTCAGATTATAACTGGAGTTAGTTAGATGAAACGATGTATACGGATCTTAGTGAAAATAACTGTTATATAATATTAAAAACTTGAGAAATTGACACAATTTATATCACGTTATTTCATTTTGAATCGTCTCTTAATTTCAAAAGTGTCATTCAATGGTTTACTTTTTTTTTTGGAAAAGACATATACAACAGAGAGAGTTTCTTTCCAGACAGTGGAAATACAGTAAAAATGTATTTGTTGTATATGTATCAATGCGTCATCTTCATGGTTTAGTCAGAAAAGGTGAGAAAGTCCATAGTTTATTATTATACGTGGTTTATTATACAGTGTGGTCTATAAGTATACAATATTATAAATTAGAATAATATCTTGGGAAGGGGGGAAAAAGGAGGGGTATCATAGATAAAGATCTGTTATTAACAAAAACAGAGATGAGAAAAAAAAAAAAAAAAACAAACAAATAACGATAATAATAATATAAATACTGAAAAACAACAAAGTCATAAGTGATCTTTTAGATGATTTGTTGATTCATTAAGCATCATGAATAATGAAGACAACAACAACAACAACGACAATGAAAAGGTTAACAATGTTTCATATAAAAAATATCTCCAAAGTAACAATGTGTGTGTGTGTGTGTGTGTGTGTGTGTGTGTGTGGTGTGTATTCCAATAGGTTATGAAACGTATCACTAACCATGAAAAAGTTAACAACTTTTTAAAAAATTCCGAGTTATTAAACTTTACAGTATAACAAATAACGGTTAAATATTCCTTCAACGTCACATGCTGTTTATTTTTCCTTAAAGACTGTTACGATAATCAGTCCTTTTTCTTTTTATCATCTCAATTTACTTATGTGTAAAAGAGACAAATAGTACTTAAAGGCAGTGACAGAATAATTATTTGTTATTGTTATTGAATTTAAGCTGTGGTTGGAGTGGCTGTTGGAGCTAAAGTTGTGGTATCTTTTGAGGTAATGGTTGTTTCAGGTAACCACCAGATGTGCGAAGTGGTGACTTGACCGTTGGCCAGAGTAACAGTTTGTGTGGTTAGTGGTTGATCCCAGTTTCTAGCAGTTCCAGTGGATGTAGCAGAAGCAGTTGTTTCTGGCAACCACCAGATATGAGAGGTGGTGACTTGTCCGTTGGCTAAGGTGACCGTTTGTGTAGTTAATGGTTGATCCCAGTTTCTAGCAGTACCTGTACTGGTTGGTGTAGTAGTGGATTCTGGTAACCACCAGATATGAGAGGTGGTGACTTGTCCGTTGGCTAATGTAACAGTTTGAGTGGTTAATGGTTCGTTCCAGTTTCTAGTAGAAGTGGTCAAGGTAGTGAACGTCTTGGAAGTTGTAGAGGTTGTGGAAGGTTGAGTGGTGGTGGTAGTGGAAGTGGAGGAAATTGTGGACGATGTAGATGAGGTCGAAGTAGATGAAGTAGAAGTGGTAGGAGTGATGGATGTAGCAGATGTGGTAGAGACAGTAGTTTCCGGTAACCACCAGATGTGAGAGGTCGTAACTTGACCGTTGGCTAATGTAACAGTTTGAGTGGTTAATGGTTCGTTCCAGTTTCTAGTAGAAGTAGTTAGAGTAGTGAACTTCTTGGAAGTTGTCGAAGTTGTTGAGGCTGTGGTAGAAGTGGAAGCTTTAGTAGAAGTGGAAGCTTTGCTGGAAGTAGAAGCTGTAGTAGAAGTAGAAGCTGTAGTAGCAGTAGAAGCTTTGGTAGAGATGGAAGCCGTGGTAGAGGTGGAAGCCGTGGTAGAGGTGGAAGCTGTGGTAGAGGTGGAAGCTGCAGTAGCGTTAGAGTAAGAGGCAGAAGAAGACACAGAAACAGATGTTGCAGTGGTTTTGGTTGTTGCAGACGAGATTGAAGAAGAAGTAGAAGTAGAGGCATATGTTGTGGCATACTTGTTAGCAATGTTTTTCATGTTAACAACATAGTTTTCACCATCAACAATGTTAGCATACCCTTGAGAAGCATCCCATAGCATAATACCACCAAAATGAGAGTTTGTGGCCATTTCAGCAACAGTAGAATCAACCAAAGATAGACTTGATAAATAACCGTTTCCAGCACCAGAAGCAGCAGCTGGCAAACCTAAAAATAGTTTAATGTTTTTGTTGTAAGAGTCATTTTCAGCAAAAGCAGTCCATGTGTCCCAGTTGAAGTTGGCACCAACGTTGCAGTAGTTGTTATAAAATTGAATGAACGCAAAATCAATATAGGCGTTCAGTAACAGATTACCAACACCTGCATCTGGGTAAACACATTGAGGAGCGGCAGACAAGTAGTATTCTTTGGTACCTTGTTCAGCAAAAATAGTTCTCAGTTCTCCGGCTAAAGCAGTGTAACCAACACCACTGTTGTTTTCAATATCAAAATCAAAACCATCAACAACGGCATCGTCAAATGGTCTGTTAGTAGCAGTTCCTTCACCAAAGTAGTTCCATAGAGTAGTGGCGAATTCAACAGCGGTTTTATCATCACTGAAGCCATAAGCACCAGAAGCACCACCCATAGAAAGCAGAATTTTTTTACCCAAACTTTGACAAGTTTTAATATCTACAGCAATAGTTGAGCAGTGTAGAGTACCATCGGCATAAGAGTCAGAACATGCGTTGGCAAAATTCACGTTTAGTGGACTTGGGTATTGATATAAAAAGGATAACAAAAAGATGTCGGCTTCACCACTTTCACAGTAGTAGGATAATCTTTCTTGAGAGCCGGCTGAGTTTTGACCCCAGTATAGCGCAACATGGTTGTTGGCATTGTCATCGAATGTAGAGGCAGACACAGCGGCTTGTAAAAATGTTGAAATAATATGAGCCGCAGCAATAAAAGAGAGTAGACAGTTCATAGTTTTTTGTTTTGTTTGTTGTGGTGATATAGTAATCAAGCGAGTGTAGTTGTTTAGGATGGTTTTTTATTTGTATTTTAACTATTACTATAAATTGAGAAAACAGTAAATGTATTTTTAATTTCAACATAAAAGAACCCTTGCTTTATATACGTTTTGAAGTTGAATAATTCGAAAAGTGAAAACTTTCCACGAGAGTGCAATAATGGTGGCAAAAAAGCACATTGTGTTGACATGTTATGCTTTTCTACCTAAGAAAAGCAAAAATATTTACTGTTTTGATTATTAATGTTGGTAAACATTTGCGATTGTACACAAGAATGTTAGTAAACACCCTTCGTTCAGTACAAAAACCACCCCACGGAACTACGTTTCACCCCCTTTCCTGAGCAAGTTGAAATAACGCTGGCCACACAAACAACTAGAAATGTCATTACTTGTACATTAAAATAGCCTCAAAAAACACGTTAACCCATGGAATTGTTGCAGCGCAAACAGTTGCTCAAGCGCTTACCCACACCACACACATAGTACATTGTGCACACATATTAACTTGTTTACTGTTATGCTCATATAGGTTATTATCATTTGACTGTGTTTTGTTTGTGTTTACTCCCGTTGTTACAGAGAAAAATACCAAAGGTTGCGATTGTATCAACACTCACTGTTTTTCTTTCCATTTTTTAAACCCAGCATTTTTTTTTTTCTACCGTTGCGCACGCGAAATGTTTCACAGCCCATCGCGAAACCGTAAGGTTTTGGTTTAAGAGGAGTTTTTTTGTTATTGACATCAGTAACCTCAAACAGATACAATAATGCCCTAAATGTTGCGAAAACCCAGCAATATATGTTTATACACATAAAAATATATAAACATTACCCAATGCCCAATGTGTGTTTCAACCTCTCAAAAACACTGTTTGATATTTATTATTAACGGAAAGGGTTCAGAAAAAGAGAGGACAACTCCAAAAAAAGGTCATGACTCAATCACCGTTCCAAGATTACTGACAACTCTTTCTTGCAAAAAGAATTTTATAACAGAACCCCAACAAGAATGCAAATTCTCTTAACAGTTTGGATATGTTACATTCTAGCATGCGTGCTGGCCACACACACATTCAAAGCTTCTATTATACTGTAGTCGTCCCCATAGATACTAAACAATGTTTGTACGAGACCTAATGCTTGCAAATACATTTTCCTACTACTAGTACGAAGCATCATGTTTTTAGGGTCCAAACGTCACTCCACAAACCACATGGTGTAAACATTGCATTCTTGTTTGAATTCATATCTATGTTTTATAATCACATTTGTTGACAAAAATGACGGATATGAGAATTTTTTTTCAACAAGTAAACTGTAAACATTTTTCTTTGAAAGATGTAAATAACAGCATTCTCTCTATGTTAAAAAAAATCCAAACTATCATCAATTGCCAAGTCTCTTTATTATTTACCTGATTGAGGTCTGGACCAAGATTAAGATATTTTTGCCTTTACATCACTTGTTGATAAACAAAGCTTTGTTGGAGAAAATCAAAACAATCTTAAACACGCTGGTTGTTTGTATTTTCTAACATTCCTGAGTTAAGATCTAGTAGTAAACAAAAAACAAACAGCAAACACTGGAAACTTTCTTGGTGATGTAATAGGCAGCAGTCACATTTGTTCATTATGTGTATATCGATTATTGACGTCATATGGTGGAAGTTGCACCTTTCTCAAAAACATAACAACATCATTGTAGCACGTGATCAAAGGAAAGAGAATAAATAAAAACAATCATCAAACATTACCCAGCCATATGATTAAAAATAGGTACTCATCTTTGTTTCTCTCAATCACTTTTTGTTCAAGAATAGCAAGAATAAACATTGTAACGGTGTAGGTGAATGATAGGGGGGGGGGAGGCTTATATGTTCTTAGAACAAGAAATGTGTCAAGAATTAAAAGGCATTAAGTTACCAACACGCAAAGCAGGACAACTCACACAAAAAAGCACTAGCAATGGGGTTGTTGACAGCAGCTGACAAAGAAAAGGTTAAGCTTGCACTTCCAAAAGCGTTCAATAAGATCATTGACATTGCAATAGCTAGACTATACATAGCCTATCCGGATCCAAACAACTGGCAATACACCGGTCTTTGGGGAGCGGTGGCCCTAGTAGACGATCTAGTAGGAAACACGACATTTTTGAAACTGGTTGATATACAAGGTTTCAGAGGTGTTCTTTGGGACCAAGAGTTGTGGGTCAATTTTGAATATAATCAAGATCGTACTTTTTTCCACAGTTTCGAAATGGAAGATTGTTATGCTGGTTTACTATTTGAAGATTTGAATGAAAGTGCTCATTTTTTCAAAAGGGTAACGAAGAGAGAAAAATACGTATCAAAGAAGACTTTGAACAACAAGAATGCCATGGCTTTGAAAAAGAAAGTTGACGAAGAAAACCAATTGTATGTTGTTCACGGTCCAAGAGGGGAGACTTTGATAAGTGATCAGAGACAAAGATACAACTACGAATTGCGGTCAGACTCACCTGAACCGGTGGAAGAAACATACGATTTCGAACCTCCCGTTTCACCAGTATCGAAAAAGGCACAACCACCACCACCACCACCCGCAGCAGCAGCAGCAGCAGCAGTGGCACCACCATCACCGCCACCATCGCAACTGACATCACCAACTCCCGCACACTCTTCTAAGAGAGCTGAGATAGCTCAAAGAATAGACTCTTCGAGTTTTTCTGACGCTGAAAAAGACCTTCCTGAGCTTCCTTCAATCTCAGCTTCTGAGGAAAAGAGACACTCCACTTATAGTCTTCCACCACCACCTGATCATTATGCTTCGTCTTTACCGCCAGTAAGACCCGAATATGTAACAGCGCAGCCTCCAGTGAAAAAAGAAGAGCCCAAGAGCAGTGGTTTTGCATTCCCAATACCACAAAACAGGTTCACCCAACCACCACCACCGCCTTTGCAACAGCCAGCTCAAAATCATGCACCTCCTTCTTTACCTTCGAGATCCAACGTACCACCACCACATCAACCACAGCAATTCCCACCCCCACCACAACAGTATAACCAACCTCAACAGTATAATCAACCCCAGCAATATAACCAACCTCAACAATTCCAACCACAGCAACAGATGACCGGATTTGGCCAGCCTGGGCAAGTTCATCCTGCTCTGCCTTCGAGAGGATCGGCCGCACCGCCACCACCTCCAGGCAGAAGAGGTCCTGCACCACCGCCACCTCCTCGGAGATCTGGCACAACTGAGCAGTTGACACCAAGCCGTACGGGGTTCGCACCACCACCACCTCTGCAAGGAATGGCGGGAAGAACAGTGCCGCCACCCCCACCCGCCAGACGTGGTGCAGCACCACCGCCTCCTCTAAGAGCCAGTAGACCCCAAACAAGTGTTTCTCCACCTGCTAATACATACCAGGCATATCCAACTACCCAACCTCAAACACAGTACGGTGCACAAACAGCTTATGCTCCACCGCCTGCTCAACAAGCACAAACATGGAGCAGCGTACCTCCACCACCGTCAATGCAGCAAGCACCGGCTCCAACAGCTCCTCCGCTGCCACCGATGCAGCAATCCCAGATTCCAGTGGCTCCCCCACCTCCTCCGATGCAACAATCTCAGATCCCAGTTGCTCCTCCACCACCTCCAATGCAGCAATCCCAGATCCCAGTTGCTCCACCAATGCAGCAAATGCATCAAATGCAAGCTCCAGTGCAGCAGGCTCAGATTCCAGTGGCTCCTCCACCACCTCCAATGCAACAAACGCAGGCTCCGATAGCTCCACCACCACCTCCAATGCAGCAAATGCAAGCCTCTCAGCCTGCATTAGTAGAAGCAACCGGCGATGTGGGCCGTGATGCTTTGCTTGCAAGTATCAGATCAACAGGTTTAGCTTCTTTGAAGAAAGTCGATAAAAGTCAGCTTGAAAAACCATCAGTGTTACTTCAAGACGGAGCTCCATCTGGCAACACGCGCATCAGTTCGAATGCGACAGGCTCTAGTGGGGCCCCGAGTCCTGGAGGACCTCCTTCATTAGCAGATGCATTAGCTGCTGCACTAAGCAGTCGTAAGAGTAAAGTTTCCTATAACAATGATGACGACGACGCTGACTGGTGAGGACGACTGTTAAATTTCCATACACATAAATATATATATATGTATATATCTAAATTGCAACTTTATTATATATACTTGATGAATCTGTATACACATTCTTTTCAGAAATATTTAATTTTCCATGTATCAATCCATTTTTCAGAATCTTTATTGCCCTTCGCAGTTGAGTTCAATGCGATGACAGTTGTACAAATTTTCAGAATTGTATTTTTATTCAAGTCTTCAATTAGATCAGTGATATCCTTATTTTGCAAAGGATCTTTGTTTTCATTATTGGTTGTTAAAAACACAGTACTGATCAAATCGTCTACTTTGATTGTGATTTTTTTCTGCAATTCGTAGATTGATTGTAGATTGTAGCACGTCTTTGCAGAAAGAGGAGATGTAGTCAGAACAGATTTGTTCAAAGACTGCTTCAAACTGTTCATCAACAGTTTGATCAGTTTGACCTTGGTTTGCCAGACTTCTAAGAACTCAATCATTTCTTGAGGAACTTTGTCTCCGTCTTGGTCATCGTCATCATCGAAATCGCTATCGTCGTCATTGCAACCCAACCCGAATGGATCGTCCAGGTCTTCTAGAGTAGGGTCTTCCAACCACTCTGCAATCTCTATCAATGTATCCGAAAGCAACTTTATTGTTACTGTATTGATATAGTCTATAATAACCTTTGGGATTGATGATAGCAATTCGATGATATTATCGCACACAGACCATATTTTACCAACACAAACCAATCTTTCACTTGAAATGGCTTCTTTTGTGGCAGTGGCAGAAGTGCTATTTTTCTTTTCCTTATCTTCTTCTTCCTCCGTTGGAGTATCCAAACTTTCTAGACTTTTCACTATAATGCTCAACATTTCATTGAAATTTAAAATTAGGAAAAACACATTTTGATCTAAAGTTTCTACAAACACTTTTGGTAGAAAACCATCACCAACCTTAGAATCTTTTTTCCCTCTTATCTGGGTTTTGTCGTAGTTTTCAATGGATACAGCCTTTGCATGGAAAATATGTAAAAGACTCAATACGTACCAAATAGCATTGGTCAAGTCGGTTACTTCGGTAAGAAACGGTTTGCCCAGATTACTGGCTATTTCATTTTTAACTTTTCCACTGGAGGATTCCTTGTTGGTGAACTTAGACATCAATATACCAACTTTAGTAGTATATGCTTTTATCAGTTTACACAGTTTTTCCAACTCTTTCAATTCATCTGTTTTAGAATTTTTCGCCAATTCAAATTTCCGATCAACTTTTGTCTTTAAGTCATCCTTTGTTTGGAATATTTTAAAGTTCGATTGAATTTCATGAACAATTTCAAGCAGCGATTCCTTGGTGATGTTTTCCATTGGGAGTGTTTTGGATTTGATGGTCTGTTGCTCTTTTTATTTCTCTTTCATCATCATTACCGCCTAGTGACTGATCTCGAAAAATAAAAAAGAAAGGTCTTACAATTTCGTCAGCCCATAATATCACCATACACGGGTTGTCACTAAGAATTAAACTAGTTACAAACGTAACACCTGGATGCAAGAGAGAACATAAAGCGTCTACATATAATAATAAAACAAAAAAAGTAAAAAACCGGAGAATTAAATGTATTGATATAAAAGATATGTATATATAAGATATGTTTTTATGTTACATAGACATACGATTAAGACACTTAAGCAGAGTTTGGACCTGGGTTCATCTTTCTTTTACCGTTGGTTATAGTAACATTGACGAATCTTCTTGTGTACAATAATCTTTTGTAAGCTCTACCCTTTGGTTTTTTTGGTTTTTCTTGTTTGTCAACTTTTGGAGTTTGAGATTTAACTTTACCAGCACGAGATAAGGAACCGTGAACTTTAGCCTGAATTTAAATGAGGGGTCTTTACCTATTTTTCATTCTTAAAAAAGTGTGAGGTGTGTACATCAGTATTTGTGATGACAACTACAACTAATAAAGTAGGATGAGAAGAAAAAATTGGAAAAGAATAGAGGTTTGTTAGTAAACTATAATTAAGTTCTTTGATATGTGATAAATGACTATTATGGTATTTCTTTCTTGTAAAATAAAATCTTAGATGTGATTATGATAGGAAATACGGTGTCCGCATGTGCATCGTGATAGACATGTTGAAAAGGTGTATTGTCAGTTTATTTGAGAAAGACGTATAAGTGTATTGTTTCTCTCTCTCTCTCTCTCTCTCTCTCTCATATGTCTCTTCTTTTGTAGACTTCACTAGAGAATAAGAATATCGCGTAATAATCATAATATCTTTATCATGGGGTTGTGGGGATTGTGTCTGTTAACATACCATTGTTTCTGTTTTTTATTTCTGAGGTTTTTATGCCTTTTCTACATTTAGAAGATTATGACATAAGTAACACACATACAATTATAAAGATTAGAGTTGACTATAACCACTTTACACAATTAGCATATTTCTTTTTTTTCTTTTTGTTCATATCACTTTTTTTTTCTCTCTTCCGTATATATGAAAATGATAAAATTGTTGTTAGTATGTATGAAATGAAGATAATTTCCTAATTAGGCAAAGCTTTCAGTAACATTTCCCAAATCTGAAAAAAAAAACACAAGCAAGTTGTGGTTGGTGAGGGTAAGTCACGTGGGTGTGGAAATGTATAATGCGATAAGAGTTGTGAATAGCTACAGGATTTTTATGGAATGGATGGATAGTTAGGTGATGTATGTGAGTATAAGAGAGAGGTAATACCGAGGTTATCAAGTATCTGTAATGCATGGTTACTAAGAAGAAAAG
>PTXO01000029.1:14947-86785 GCA_003020785.1 Hanseniaspora gamundiae
AAAAAAAGATAATCACAAAAAAATCACTAATTGCGATTATATGTGTTAGTGTTCGGGTGTTGCAATGTTTGGGTTACATCTTGTAAAATTATGTCATAAAATTTAAATATGATGAGATTTTTTATTTCTTCTCGATTCGTATTTACTCTCTTATTAAGTCATCTATTTTTCAATTTCATTCTCTGTGTTACTAATAGGATATGTGTGTTTATTATGGTGACACAGTTTTTATGTTAGTACTATTTCTATTCTTAAATGTTTTTTTTTTTTTTTTGACTTCATCTTTAGAGCATCTCTATATTCGATGAATCATTCATTCATATATATACCCCCTACCCTTACAGATAAGCCCTTGCTTTGACATGTATTAAAATTTACTATTTAACACAGAATGAATCCAAACAACAACAACAACAACACACAATAGATAACAATGTCATCTGTACTACCAACAAGAGAAGAACCAAGTTATTTCGGTGCAGGACCAGCTGTTTTGCCTCTACCTGTATTAGAACAAGCTGCTAAAGATTTAATCAACTACCAAGGGTTAGGACTGGGGATTGGTGAAATCTCGCATAGATCCAAAGATGCCGGTGAAGTAATTGATCAAACAAAGGCCAATTTGATCAAATTAATGGATATCAATGAAGAAACACACGAAGTATTTTTCATGCAAGGTGGTGGTACCACTGGGTTTTCATCAATGGCCTCAAACATGTTCTATGCTCAAAACGATTTGTCCTCATCATCATCAAGTGTAAAGAAAGGTGCGTATTTAGTTACCGGGTCTTGGAGTTTGAAATCTTATCAAGAAGCTGAGAGATTAGGATATCCAGTGGAAAAAATTGATTTTGATACTAAAAAACCTGAAACTTTTACTACTTTAAAAGATCAAAAGATTCAATATCCTGAAAATTTATCATATTTGTATATTTGTGAAAATGAAACTGTTAACGGTATTGAATTTCCAGAATTACCATCAAATCTACCTAAAGATGTTGAATTGATTGCTGATTTGAGTAGTGATATTTTAAGTAGAAAAATAGATGTTTCCAAATATGGTGTTATTATGGCAGGTGCTCAAAAAAATATTGGTCTTGCTGGTTTAACTCTTTATATTGTTAAAAAGAGTATTTTATCAAATATTAAAAAACATGGTGGTTTAACAACCAAATATGCAAAGACTCCAATTGCATTTGACTGGCCAACCGTTGTTGCCAATAACTCTGCATACAATACCATTCCTATTTTCACTTTGCATATTATGAATTTGGTTTTCCAAAATTTATTAGGGAAAGGTGGTGTTCCACAACAAGAAGAGGAAAATGATAAGAAATCTAATATGTTATACTATGCATTGGCTAAATATCCATCGGTTTACAATCTACCTGTTTCTGTACCATTTAGATCCAAGATGAATGTTGTTTTCACATTGGTTAATCCAGAATTGAACGATGCTTTTTTGAAAGATGCTGAAGCAATCAAATTATTAGGTTTGAAAGGTCATAGATCTGTTGGTGGTTTTAGAGCCTCCTTATACAATAGTGTTTCTTTGAAAGCTGTTGAAAAATTGACCAAATACGTTGATCAATTCGGTAAAGATAACCAAAAATAAGTACATATTCTTGGATAAATTTGGAAAAGAAAAAAAAAAAGTATCAGTATTACGTTCCCTTACTATTGCTTATATAAAAAGATATATCCATAAACTTATTTGAACTATCATCGTTATCACCTAATGTGTCGTTATCTATTGATTCTTTCTTGACAACACAATTGAACAAACAATACTGTTTGGCAGATATGCAAAGAAACGTTTGATCTCCAAGAGTTTCGAATAATCTACTGCATAATTTCCAATCTCTACTCCGTATAACCACTTGCTGTTCTCCTTCTTCTTCTTCTTCTTCTTCTTCTTTTTCAGTATGGTCATGAGCAACAGTCTTGTTAGATGGTTGGGAATGCATCTGTGTATCGAGATCATTCACCACAGAGGATTTACTACTCAAGACGTCTAAAATGCCGTTCCATTTGACCTCCATGTACCAATCCATCTCATCGACGAGAAGTTTTATTTCTTGTTTATCTCCACAAATCTTCAAATGCTCTAGTCCACTAAAACGGTCCAACCGCTTCATGAACTTACCAAATTGTTTCCCCATGTCATCTCGCTCAAATGAGGGTAGTATGTACACAAGATGCTCATTGTTGATCACGGGTTGGATCAATTCGTGTTGGGAAGACACCAATTTGATCGGAAGATATGTGATGTGCTTGATTGAGGTGGGTTTCCCCGGGACTTGCTCCTCAAAGGAGACACGAAGAGAACCGTATCCACTGGATTTGCCCACTGGCATATTCCACTCCGGTGGAACATTCATCATCTTGATTTCCAAGTTCCCACTGGAGGCATTAGGCGCATCGATATTTCCAAGTGCCTGGTCTCCGTGCCTCATCATCTGGTCATATTTTTTGAGAACTTGGATAAGTGGATCGATGGCCAACTCCATGGTAATGCTTTTGTCAAGACGCTTTGTCTTCATTATGTACTTCTGGAAAAGCTCTTCAATGTTCAGCTTTAGCCACAGCTGAGATTCACTTTGACTGGAGGTGGACGGCTTACTGGATCCACCCGTCGAAGAGAACGATACCACGTTAGATGTAGATATGATCATCATTTCTGTTTCTTTGAACTTGAACATGACAGATTTCCTTATGGAGTTTGCTAACGACAAGCTTTTCAAAAAAGAAGAAAACTGTTTCGACGTGTCGTCACTGTTGATAAAGAACTGCAGCCTCATGATGATTTTGTTTTGCGGCTTTCCATCTTTGTGCTTTTCCCCCTTGTAATTACAGATCTTGCTTTATTATCGGATAGTTTATCTCTTTCCATAGAAAAATGGAAAAAAAAACCCCAACCACTTGAAACCAACCCCAGAAATATAAAGTCATTTTTTTCGCGCTCAACCTTTGAACATCAGAAAATGAGCTTGAACAAAAACTGTGGGAAAGTACAGAGAGACAAACTAGAACCAAAGATATTGCATAGACAACAGCTATGCTCAAGTGTGTGAATATATGCACGCCAGTTTTTAGACACTCAGTAGGGCTTCGGTACATACACACTTACCTTCCACGATGGAACCAAGAAGCTGCCCCAAGTACCAAACAAGAAATCGGGAATACCAAACTTTTAGATTCTGCTGCACTTCAGGCAAGAATCGATGGGATTCCTCTTAAAAATTACAGAAACTTCTCAATTGTGGCACACATTGATCACGGAAAGTCCACTCTGAGTGATAGGCTACTAGAATACACAAACACAATCACGGTCTCCTCAGATCCTGACCAAAAAAACAAAGCCCAGGTGCTAGATAAATTGGAAGTCGAAAGGGAAAGAGGAATCACCATCAAGGCACAGACGTGTACAATGATTTACACGTATAAAGGCCAGGACTACCTACTACACTTGATTGATACACCAGGCCACGTTGATTTTAGAATGGAGGTCGCTAGAAGTTATGCAAGTTGCACAGGCGCATTGCTTTTGGTAGATGCCACACAAGGTGTGCAGGCACAAACAGTAGCAAACTTCTATTTGGCTTACTCGCTAGATCTGAAAATGATTCCGGTGATCAACAAAATTGATTTGCAGCAGACGGCAGACATCCCAAGGTCTAAAAAACAGGTTGAAGAAATGTTTGAATTGGACCCAGAAGGATGTGTCATGGTGAGTGCAAAGACAGGGCTTAATGTCAAAGAAGACTTGCTACCTGCCATTGTAGAGAGAATTCCACCTCCAAATCTTGAGAAGGTCGATCCTGATGCTCCTTTTAGATGTCTTTTGGTTGATTCATGGTACGACAACTACTTGGGTGTGGTTTTGTTGGTTTACGTTGTTGATGGGGTTCTAAAGAAAAATTCCAAGATAGTCAGTGCTCACACCAACATAAAGTACGATGCAAAACAGCTAGGTGTGATGTATCCGGACATGACTCAGCAGAACTCCTTGAAATGTGGTCAAGTCGGCTACATTGTTCCGAGTATGAAGAACTCAAAAGAAGCCTTCATCGGTGACACGTTTTATGAAATGGGAAAGGAGACTCAGCCATTGCCAGGGTTCGAAGAAATGAAGCCAATGGTCTTGATTGGAGCATTTCCCGCGGAGGGAGTTGATTATAAAAAGCTGGAAGACGACTTGTACAGATTGACATTGAACGACAGATCAGTCAATATACAGAGAGAAACGTCGAACGCTTTGGGTCAAGGTTGGAGGTTGGGGTTCTTGGGGAGTCTGCATGCCAGTGTTTTCAAAGAGAGGTTGGAGAAAGAATATGGTTCCTCGATCATCATTACTCAACCGACCGTTCCGTACAAAATTGTATACAAAGATGGAACAGAAAAGACCATTACAAATCCGGATGATTTCCCTGATTTGCCAGAGAAAAAATCAAAAGTAGAGAAACTAATGGAACCATATGTGGAATGTTTAATGACCGCGCCGGAAGATTATCTTGGAGTTCTGATCGAACTGTGTGAAAACAACAGAGGCCACCAGTTGGATCTGCAATACATTGTCTCTACGAAGCAAATCCTGTTGAAATATGAGATACCGCTATCTCATTTGATCGATGATTTTTTCGGGAAGTTGAAGAGTTGTAGCAAAGGTTATTGCTCTTTGGACTATGAAGACAAGGGCTACCAACAATCGGACTTGGTGAAGTTAGAACTATTGGTCAACGGTAATAGTGTGGATGCTCTTTCAGCGGTCATTCACAGATCTCAGGTCCAGTCAATGGGTAGAAAATGGGTTGAGAAATTCAAAGAGTTTTTAAGAATTCAGCAGTTTGAAGTGATTATTCAAAGTGCTGCTGAGAATAAAATCATAGCGAGAGAAACCATTAAGGCAAGAAGAAAGGATGTCCTTGCTAAGTTACATGCAAGTGACATTTCCAGAAGAAAAAAACTATTGGTCAAACAAAAGGAGGGGAAACAGAAATTGAAATCTATAGGGAAAGTTTCCATCCCACAGGAGGCATATGCGGCATTTTTGAGAAAATGATTAGATCATCACGATCCTTACTTGTATATACATTAATACTCAAACATCTATATATTCTCCAAAGTTATGATTCCACCTTTATAGGATTGATCTTCTATTGACTTTACTATTGCTTCAGCAACACTCTGTGTAGAGCACATAAACTTGCTGGTAAAGGGATTGACTCCTTTAAGTAGAAATGCCACCGAGGATCTTGGTGTGATCTCTTTTGAAACCGCATCATATAAAAACCCAGGTCTAAGAATGATAGGTTTCAAAACGTTTTCGTGTTGTAACACGTAGAGTTCAGACTGTCTCTTTGAGGTGATGTACCCAGAGGGAATGAAGCTTTTAACCATTCTGGTTTCCTCTGCCGATATATACGTTAAAGAGGGATTCTTCGTATGCGGTTGGTGCTCTGCCAATAGAGAGACGTAATTATCAGTCAAAATTTTCAAGCTTTCGTAATTGAATTTTTGATACAAGTCTTCCTCTTTTTGAGGAGTCCCACTTCTTTTGGTTGGAAACAAGAAGTTAGAGACTCCATTTACAAGTTGACATGGGGATCTGGCATTAATAATTTTCTTGTATGATTCGTTAGGAAAAATTGCACCAATAGAGTGGACAACGTGTGTTGCATCTTTTAGTGTTTCACGGTACGTCTCTGGTTTGAATATATCTACATTCGATATGTACTGTACATGGGGAACTTTTGAGATCGGTAGATGTCTTGACAATGAGATGACTTGGTATTTCTCTTTGGGAAAATGTTTCACAATTTGAGAGCCTAAAAATCCGCTCCCTCCGAATACAGCAACTTTGGGTAAACTCATTGGCAGTGGTGAGGTGTGGTGAGGTTGGTGGTGTTTTTTAGTTTTGTTTTTTGTTGAGATGATATCAAGTGGGTAAGTAACGAGATGATTGAAATCTCAACACTCCCTTAAGAAAAAGTGGACTTGGTTTGAAATACTCCAAGTCACGCGACCGAATGATCATAATTTTTACGAGCAACAAGAGACTTAACACAAGAGTGATGTAAAACAAAATTAGTTAACCTAATTACGAAAAGCTTGATTGGCGCCTCTTTAAAAGAGAACATGCAAACTATCGTACTCAAAAGGTGTTTCAAATATTAATCTAGCCCATTAGTTGTCCTGCCACTTTCTTTAAAAGAAAGAATTATTGCAGGAAAACCATCCAGCTCGAAACTTTACCATGATAAACGTAAAATTGAGCGAGGCACAGGGCAGTTGCATTTTTTTTTTCTTTTTAATCAAACAAAAATGCAAAAACAAAACTATAAGATTATCAAGGTGATTCCAGTTGTTCTCTTTTTATTCATAATTCTTCTTCATCTTCTTTTATTGATACGATATACATATAAAAAAACAAAAACCCACCCAATATCATATTTCCTAATTAATTTATTGTTTGTTTCCTTTTTCTCTTTTTCTTTATTTTATTTTAATGATTGTATGTGATGAGTATTTTCATAATGGTGCAGTAAAGGTGATATCTTCTGGTTTATAGTTATCCAATACTACTCTGTACATGAAACTTGGAGCGAACCCACCAATATTGGTAATGACAATGTCGATGTTTTCTGGTTGAACGTAATCATCCATTGGGTTGATCATCATCAATCTTGTGTTGTCACTGGTGTTTGTAGAGTTTGAGTTTTCTGAGGGTAAAAGCTTCCCTGTATTGGAACCACCAACTTCGATATAGTCTGTGATGTTGAAAGGGGACAACGGACTCAATTTGTATAGACCTGCTACTGCAAAAACAGGGGTTTTAAACTCTTTGGCACATTCGCAACACGAGGTAACACCGGTGTTTGACACGATGCACGCACCGTTTGAAAACACCTGTTTACAACCCAAGATGACTTTCCCCACTCTTGACATGACAGAAAAAACCATAGAATCTGGAATGATGACCGTGTCGATTCCCTGAGACGACAATTTCCATGCGAAATCTTGTGCATTTTGAACGTTATTTGGGAACCCCTCGGTGACCAAAACGGTAAAGTTTCTGGCCTTACCGTATCCTTCTTCTCTGGCTTTCAATAAGAATTTCAATACAGTCTTGGAGTCTGCACTTGGTGTTAGTAGAATTTCCCTATCGTGGATCAATTCGATAGCAATAGAAAAGATACCCTCATCGATGTTTTTGATTTCATCCATCAAGTCTATGATAGCGTTGATCAGAGTGGCTCTGATGTCAAAAAATCTTGCTGATCTCTTGTGAAGCGTAACCGAGGTAGTGGTTTCCTGAACCTGGCTGTGTTATACAGTTGTAGTAGTAGTAGTTGTTTGTGCTGCTGATGCTGATGCTGCGTTGTCTACGACTGTGGTAGAAGAGTTAACAGAAGCAATAGAACTATCAGTGCCGTTCAAAACAGACAGTTTCTCCTTCAACGTGGACAACTCTGTTGGGTTTGGAGTTTGTAGCAAACTGAACATGCTACTGATCATAGGTTCGTTTTTAGAGTCTGCAAAACTCGTGTCTCCGTTTTCGGCATTTTTCAGTTGTGCATTGGAAGTGGCCAGTTCTTCTTTCAAAACGTACAACAATCTTCTGATCATGTTACCTGAACCAAATTCTCTTGGCTGAGCCTTTTCTAGCTGGTATCCTAGATTAGATAGTTTTAAGAAAAGTTCATCATGAGATGCAAATTTCACAGCACCGATGAATCTTTTCAACAGTTGCAAAGTTTGCATAGAAATCTCATAGGAGCCTTGGATTTTTCTTGTTTTCAACTTTTCAATGAAAGAATTGATTAAGACATCGATTTCCGATGGTTCGGTGATTGCAGGATCAATGATGCTTGCCATTAAGTTGCATTTTACTTCTTTTCTTGTTGCATTAGAAATTTTTTAAAATGTATATATATCCATACATATATTAGTCATCTCCACGATGGTCCATGAAAATTTTTTTGTTAGCACTTTTTTTTTTCTGTTTGGTCTGCTGTGTTGCGGAAAAACTATCGAGTGGCGGGACAACAATTCTGAGTGGTGGAAGTGAGGGCAATTTATAAGAGCATGCACGTGATATGGATACTACTAATACCGACAAAGAGAGAGAGAGAGAGAGAGAGGTATCCAGAGAACAAAGACATATGAAAAGAAGAGTTATTTGTGTGTGTGTGTGTGTGTATATATATATATATATATGTGATTATGGACTAGACATACATTGATTATAGATCCCCATTGTACTCTTTCACGTATCTATCAGCAACAGTGTATAAGGACTTTAGTTTCATGCTCACTTGTAGGAAGCCGTCTCTTTGTTCCTTTGGAAGAGACTGCATGAACTCTTGATCTTGCGCTTTTGCAGTAAACAAGGACAATCCTCTTTCAGCTTCTATCTTTGCGTCTTCGAAATGGGTTAGTTTCATCAGAACATCGCATTTTCTCAACGACATGTTAGGATCTCCTATCAATCCTGCATTGAACAACATTTCTATATCTTGTAGTGCTTCTACTAATAGGTCTTCACTTTCTGGAGTCTTGATAAATTCAATCTTGGTCATTTTCTGTCCATTGGCCATCAGTTCTGTTTTTTTACTGAAATTCTTTTGGTATATAGAAAGAGAAACATCCAATTTATGCTTCAACATGAAACGCAACTCCTGAAGTTGGACTTGGAAACTTTCCAAAAATGATCTCGATTTGATCATCATGTCAATAGCCATCTTGGCGTACTTCAAAGATTCTTCGAAATTGTTCGAGTTGTTTTGTAAACATCCTACAGATTTCTCAAACATAGCTTTGATCATCAGACTTTTTTTGTTATCTGGTTCAGGAGTTATCTTCAATAAACTTTCCTGACCATGTTCGATTAGACTTTTGGTTATGCCATTCAATTGTTCTATGGAAATCGCAGAGTACACATCACTGGATACCAACTTGGAATTAAAATCGTAAACTATACTCATCTCTCTTGTTTGTCTCTTTGTTTTTCTGGTCTTCTATGATACTTATAGTTACTTCTGCTATATGCCAAATTTGACGGAGCGTGGAGAGAACCACAAGAAAGCAGGTTGTTATTTAGTTCTTCAGTTTTTTTTTTCTTCTTCTTTCAAACATAATAAAAATAGCGCCACGCACGTGACATTTATTCTGGAATAAGTACTTTGCACAACAGCAGCAACAGCAGCAACCACACAAGGCTAACGTTTAATGATGAAAGTTTGAATTTATTTATATATAAAATAGATATAACATGATATACGTATATACATAAATATTAATACTAACTACCAACCACAGATGTTACTATTTTTTGTTTCAAAACTAGGCAATGAGGAAAAGGAGGGAGAGAGAGGGAGAGAGGGAAAAAAAAAGTTGTTGAGATATAACCAAGTAAGATTATAAATCAGCATCATCTTCATCTGGTAATGGTAAAGCGGTAGCTTGTTCCATTTCTTGTTGGTATTGTTGCATCAAGTTTTCGTCGACTTGGACTTCAGGAGGAGCCAAAGCTGGAGAAGAAACAAATTCTAATGAAGAAGAACCAGATAATTTTCTAGCCAACCATAAGAAAGGTTTTTCAAAGTTATAATTGGATTTAGCAGAGATATCGTAGTATTGCAAGTTCTTCTTTCTGTGGAAAGTGATAGTCTTGGCTTTCACTTTTCTTTCTTTGACATCAACTTTGTTACCACACAAGACAATTGGAATGTTTTCACAAACTCTGACTAAATCTCTGTGCCAGTTTGGAACATTTTTGTAGGTGATTCTTGAAGTGACATCAAACATGATGATGGCACATTGAGCATTGATATAATAACCATCTCTTAGACCACCAAATTTTTCTTGACCAGCGGTATCCCAACAGTCAAAGTTGATTTTACCGAAATTGGTGAAAAATGCTAATGGATGAACTTCAACACCAATAGTGGCAATATATTTTTTTTCAAATTCACCGGTCAAATGTCTTTTAACAAATGTAGTTTTACCGGTACCACCGTCACCAACTAAAACCAATTTAAAGGTAGGAATTTTTTGTTCTTCAGCCATATTTATTATGTTTGTATACTTGTCGGTTGTTTGTGTTTTCAATAAGAAGGCCTCTAGGTACATTAATCATACATAATGTAGAGAGCGAACAACTAAATAGAAGCCATACATATATACATATACAAGCTTTGAATACAAAGTATCAATCAGAGGTGTTAAATGTGGATAATGATGGACAGACGTAAAAAAAAAAAAAGTAGTGTCCAGAAAAGTAACACAACATCAACATATAAGAACAAAGAAGAAAAAAAAAAAAACAGACAAAAAAAAGGAATGTTCATAGAAATTAAAAGAAAAAAAGAGAATTCTATAGCGATAATGTGTGGGTTGTGAGTCGTATAGAGTGATGTAGTGATGATGACAGGGTAACGAGTATTATTATTGTGATGACCCTAATAAGGGGGAATAAGCCATTACTATTATTATTAATTGATTAAACCTTTTATTCACTCTATATATTACCAATAAGAAGGATACTAAATAAAAACAGACTGTGATCTACAGTTAGTGGTTACTCATATATGACTTATATATATAAAAACAAGTAGACTATTACAAAGTGCTATGTAGTGGTGAGTTGTTCGTATTATCATTTTAAATAGCAATATACATACAATAAACACAAATAGCAAATAACAACAGATGCCAGCCGTAACAGAAGACTCGCCTACAACTTTGGATGTTTCCAAAGTTCAAGCATCATATCAAAGTGAACTTACTAAAAACATTTACGAAAAATTCAAAAATCATTACAAGGTAAACCCGTCCAGAGACGATAAGCACGATATCAGTGACGAAGAGTTGAAGAAAAGAAAAGGCCATTACAAATATGTCATTAATGACCAAGTCGGCACTTTAAAACCAATCACCATTGGTATGGATGATACATCAGCACTGTCGCATAGTAAGGACACACAGAGCCATGGCAGCAATCGTTTTGATGATTTGAACAATTCGAGACTTTTCACGATGGACCAGAGTTTGTACGATCGTATGATGAACAAGAATGTTGAGCTTGGGCTGAATTTTCAACCGGTGTTGCCTGAAAAATACAACTGTTTGAAAGTAATCAACTACGGGACCATATATCGGTTGGGGAGCTCGTTTGACGATTTGCTCAAGTTTAGAGACTCGTTATTGGCAATGGACATGCCAAATGCCGCAGAAACACCAAAAGACACCAACGCACCTGTTCCTGTCCCTAAGCATTGCAACATCGAGTTTTTGAAGATGGTTTGTCCTGCATGCTTTGAAATCTCTACCAAGAAATGCTACTGTGAAAACGTCAAGCTGGCGCCATTGTTTCAATTCCACAAAGGGTACGGCAAGGGAAGATATCGCTATACTTTTAAACCCAACGGTTCGTATAATATCTCATTACTAGGAACTGGAGACGAAATGGAGGATTTTAACCACAGAGGGAAACCCTTGATTGGGTTTCTTGAGTTTTTGAACGTTTTCTTGAAAGAGTGTAATGAAAAATATCAAACTGATCAATTCTTGATGATTTAGTGACAACTCTCTCTCTCTCTCTCTTTTCTACTCAAACACAACATCTCTACATGAATCATCACACTGTTATATTAAAACAGTTTTTTTTATATCTTTTTATTTTTATTTTTACTAAGCAGTCAAGAATTGCATCCATGAATCGACATGATTTCGTTGTTGATTTATTTTTTTATTTGTAATTTTCTGTTTTGAATATATTATATATACATTTTATGATAATGAGTTTTTTTCTTATTGCTTATATTGAATTTTTGAACAATGAAAAGACAACGTGTTTATCTAATGGTGTTCTTCGTCAACCTCGTCTTCGATGACCAACCAGTCTTCTCCCTGAGAAGCACCTTCACCCTCTTCGGCATTTTGAACAGCTTTTAAAACTTCAACTGGCTCACTTTCATAGCTGTTTAGTGCGGTTTCACCGGTGCTCAAATCGTTTTCAAATTTAGACACTTTTAAAGGTGAAAATGGTTTCACGTTGGCATCGGCAATATTGACTTCTGGTAATTTAACACTTTTCAATTCTTTCAAATATAATTCACTGATCGCATTGTTGTTTCTCATGGAAACTGTGAATAATCTTTTAGATGTTTGTAGTAATTGTGCTCTGAACATTGCTGCGTGTGTATGTGTGGAGGGGGGTAGTTGGACCTTTGAGCTTGCTTTGTTTGAGATCTTTACTGTCTGCTACAAATGTATAGTTTTTGGTAGTAGAGATCGGGAGAAAAAGAGAGGAGGAGAAAATTACTATAACGTATATGCACAGAAACGTATATAACGATAAACAATTTGCAAAATGATTGGTTACTTGAAGGAGATGGGGGAAAAAAAAAGAAGAAGCTAGAGAGAAATGTAAAGTGAGGGTAACCCATTACTGAGCTTGTCATTGATTAAACCTGCTAGTGCTGTTATAAGTAGAGGAAGAAGCAGAAGAAGGACCGGTGTATGAGTTCGAGAATCTGCTGTTTGAAGTAGCACGCTGAGCATACGAATCAGTAAAAGATTTCCCCCTGGATGTATTGAACCTACTGGTACCTCTGCCCCTGCCTCTACCTCTGTCACTGCCCATCCCTCTACCCCTGCCTCTGCTTATGCCTCTGCCTCTGGTGTTTGAAAAGTCACCACGACCAGAGTATCCACTGCCATTAGATGCTGCACCTCTGTTGAATCTGGCATTTGCTGCTGTTACGGAGTTCGTTGTGCTGGAATTGTTGAACCGCGAATTGCCAACTCTTCCCGCACTCTCTCCGTTCTGCGCACGTAGTCCCACTGGTGCAGTTGTGAGTCTGTACGGTTTCCTTTTCTTGCCGTTGACATTTTTCAATGCATGGAATTGCTTAGAGTACAGCTTTTTCGATAATATACTCTTCATGAACAACTTGTAGAAGTTCTCGTTTTGCATGTAGATAAACTCTTTGGCAGGTCCCGTAACCGAGTTCACGTTCAATTTCAGTTTCCTGTTGGTTAAAACTTTTGGAGGTTTCAAGAGCCCGTAGTTGTATTTTTTAGAGTCTAAGTTGGTTTTCTTTAAGAAATTCTTTACATTGATATCATCATGGAAAATAGCGTTTCTTTCATTTTTCTTCTCGGTACCTTTTCTCTGATCAGTGCTCAACCCTGAATAGTTTGGATTATCGAATCTGTTATTGGATATGAACACTTTATTGTAACCAGGCGAATGCTTGTAAAGATGGTTCAACACCCCATATCCGTTTTCCACACCATTGACATCGCTCAACAGCTTTTGGCCATGTACACGTCTCTCTTTCAAAACACTGGAATGGTCAAATGGATGGAAGTCTCGTATAAGAGATCGTATTTTCATTCTGTTGATTCTTTTCTTGAAGGCTCTGGTGCTATTGAGTTTCATGAGCTTAGTGTCTTCCTTATTCAATTTTTCAAACTCGTATTTGGGTGATAGCTCTTTGATGGTCTTTGATGACTGTTGTTGTTTCGCCAATAGTTTTTTACCAATTGCCTGGTTTCTCTTTGTGTGTGCTTTGATAGTTTCTCTTTTGTGATCTTTCACATGTGCTGCCTGTTTTTTATTGTTCCTGCTTGTTTCTTGCTCAATATATTTGTTCAGATAATATTGTTTGATTAGTTTGATGTGATGTTTCCCCTGAATATGTGCTTTCATCACACTTCTTTTATCGTGTGTCAAGTATGACTTACAATATTCACAATAGAATCTAGCCATTTTGTGTAGTCCAGGTACAATAAGTCCACCGTTGCTCTTGGGCGTTTAATTTGTTTTCAACTACCTGCAATCCCCGTGCTACTCTCCTCATCATTGTCTGAACTATTCATGCGATGATACACCAGGGACAGCATCATTGATACTCGATCACATTGTCACAACCCTGCCAGTTTGAAATCGAAACTACTATTTTCACCCACTTACCCTGCTGAATATATATGATGCGCTTTACTTTTTTTTTTTTTTCAATTGTTTTTCAATTTTTCAACAGACTTGAAACTTTTCTAGGATCGAAAAAAAAAATTTTAACGAATGTTACAACTTCGTGGGGGAGCTTGTTTGACACACTCTTAATCCCGTTAAGTACATTTATTCCAATTTTCCTCAGTTAAGTGGACAAACCCAAGCTCAAACGAGACAAACTACATTAAACCATATGTCTGCTATTGTTGGTCAATTACGTTTAGCTACTTCCAAGTTTGCTATCAAGTCATCCCTGCACTCCTGTGCTGCTGGTGTCTTGCCAAGAATCTCGATTAGAAACTATGCTGCTGCATTTGATAGATCCAAGCCACACGTCAATATCGGTACCATTGGTCACGTCGATCATGGTAAAACCACCTTGACTGCAGCCATTACCAAGACTTTGGCCAAGACCGGTGGTGCCGATTTCCTAGACTATGCTGCCATCGATAAAGCTCCTGAAGAAAGAGCCAGAGGGATCACTATTTCCACTGCCCATGTTGAATACCAAACTGAAGCCAGACATTACTCTCATGTTGATTGTCCAGGGCATGCGGATTATATTAAAAATATGATTACTGGTGCTGCCCAGATGGACGGTGCCATTATTGTTGTTGCTGCTTCCGATGGTCAAATGCCTCAAACTAGAGAACATTTGTTGTTGGCTAGACAAGTTGGTGTTCAGAATTTGGTTGTTTTCGTCAACAAAGTTGATGCTATTGACGATCCAGAAATGTTGGAATTAGTGGAAATGGAAATGAGAGAGTTATTGAGTGTCTACGGTTTCGATGGTGACAATACTCCAGTCATCTTTGGTAGTGCCTTGTGTACTATGGAAGACAGACAACCGGAAATCGGTGAACAAAGAATCTTAGATTTGTTGAAAGCCGTTGACGAATATATTCCTACCCCAACAAGAGATTTAAATAAACCATTTTTGATGCCAATTGAAGACACCTTCACCATTTCTGGTAGATGTACCGTTGTCACTGGTAGAGTGGAAAGAGGTGAATTGAAAAAAGGTGAAGAAGTAGAAATTGTTGGTTACAACAAAGAAGCTTTGAAAACTACCATCACTGGTATTGAAATGTTTAGAAAAGAATTGGACAAAGCCATGGCTGGTGACAACGCCGGTGTCTTGTTGAGAGGTGTTAGAAGAGACCAATTGAAGAGAGGTATGGTTTTAGCCAAAACCGGTACTGTCAAAGCTCACACCAAAGCATTGGCCTCTTTGTACGTTTTAACCAAAGAAGAAGGTGGTAGACACTCTGGATTCTCTGAAAATTACAGACCTCAAATGTTCATCAGAACTTGTAACGTTACTGCTACTTTCAGATTCCCAGAAGAAATTGAAGATCACTCTCAAATGGTTATGCCTGGTGACAACGTCGAAATGGTTGTTGAATTGCACCACCCAACTCCATTAGAAATTGGTCAGAGATTCAATGTCAGAGAAGGTGGTAAGACTGTTGGTACAGGTTTAATCACTAGAATCATCGAATAGGTTATCTGATCGGGGTTTTGCGTGATATATATTCGAGAAAGAAATTGAAAAAAATAATAAAAATAAATAAATAAATTTTAAAGAGTTTTAAAGAAGAGGAAGAAATTAAATAAAATCATGTAAATAGTGATCGTCTCTGTATTCTACATATCAACAGTATATACATATATATCATTCATTTTTTATTTATTCATTCATTCATATATGTGCTTCTCTTGGCAAGGTGAATCAATCGTATTGGCCAAACTGGTATATACCCCAGCCCAAACTACCCCATTTGTTATTGTAGAGCTCTTTACCATATTCACCGTCTGTTAAGGACCCACAAGCAGCGACAAAGGGTAGGAAATGATCAATTGTTGGAGAATGAGCTTGGTATAGTAGTTTTTTCAAACTTGGATTCTCACTCAATTCTAGCAATCCATAGAGTAAATACGATGATTGAATGTGTTTGTTTCCCGACTCACCGTTGTCTATATGCATCTTATGCGTATTTAGCATGTTTTGTAGATAAAGATTGAACTTATCAACATACGAAAACTTACTGCTTGTAGGATCGGCAAACGCATATCCCAAATCAGACAAATTGTGCACAGACATTCCCGAACAAATCACTAAACCGTTGTCTTTACGAATTTCTTTGATAATTGAGCCGATTCTTTGATAATGGTTGACAAAAGTTTCCTTTGTGTTTTCATTGCCGTTGTATGACGTTTTCCCCATCGATGAGATTTTCAATGGTGATGATGGTAAGATTGACATCTGAACCAACGGAATGGCTCTTTCTCCAGTCTCGTATTTGTCCAATTCAGCCACTTTTAGAGGAACCCATGAACCATGATCAATACCTCTGATTTCCGTTTCCAGGTTCAGATTCGTTATATCATGTGTTTTTTTGAAAATGTTTGCTAATCTTTGAACTGTGTCTTTAGAAACATAGTTCTTAAATTTCGTAGAGTACATTTCATCAGGGAATCCATAAAAATCGTATATCAATGAGTTTTCAAACAATTGGTCTTTGTCATTGACAGTCCCGTAATCCGCTAGCGCTGATGGAACAGCAACTTTCATGTTGTTTAAAGACTCAGAACTTGTATACTCGGGTTGCCAATGACCGGATAGCACGACTATATAGTCCGGCTTGTAAATATTCTTGATGTCTTTCCCGATTTTAGCAGTTGTTTCAAATGCCCCCAGATCCGAACCTATTTTATCCTTGTACATAAAGGTTGGTCCACCATGGCTTAGAAATAGTACCGGCTGTAAATTTTTTTTCAATGCTTTGGTTGCAGTCATAGTTATATCTGAAGTAGTAATAGTTGTTTTGTTGTTGTTGTTGTTGTTGTTGTTATTGATTTTTGGTACACAATTGATGCAATCAAAATTAATACTATGAATAAATATTTACTAATCATAAGTACAGGAAGAGGGGATATGCAGTAGATCTATCAAATATCTTGTTACTTTTATTTCAACTGAGCCATTATTTAACTACTTGGAAAAATACGGGATTAGTAATCGTGAACTCCTTTGTACCTTTTTTTCCTATCGGTACATGGCGTGGTTCAGTAATATAACACGTCACGTGATATGATGGTTCTTTTTTGTTTGTTGTACATCTGCTCTTCTAATTGTCGCCTACTCAAATCGGTTAAACCCTTTAAGACAGAAGAGATAGCCGGCCGGACTTTGGAAAGTGGACGTAAGAGAGACCAAATGTTGGAGCAAGTGCACGATCAAACTTGACGCAAGAGGAGCTTCTTTGATAGTTTACTTGGAGGTGCAGGTTTGACGGAGGAAAGGGAAAGAGTATTCATCTTGTCTTATTCAATCGTGCATAGAAAACGTTAAATTCATGCATTCTTATCAGCACACTACAATTATGAAAAAAAGGAAAGAAGTTGCTTTCTAATCAACGGTCGATGCCTCAAGGGACATTTTTATCATTGAACTTTGAATCTCTATTACTAATACACTCTGTGTGTCTCTACATGATTGTCTACTGATTGGATATTCTAACTTTTCATTGTTCTAAAGTCACGTGATTGAATACAGATCTTTATAGGAACCAACCTGTTGAGTGTCTCTTTTTTTTTCTTTCTATTCAGCAAAAAAAATTATATTCCCGACTTCCGGTTATAGATAAAAGATAAGACATTGCTGTGTCATCACGTAATGGTATATACATACGAGAGAAAACGTCTTTCGATATGATACTTTCGAATACACTCAAAAACCGAGAAAGAAATAACAGGCCCAATTACAAAACAGAGATATGGAAAAGTCAAGATCGAACGGAGAGAATGTACACACACGCCGTAACAAATGGACAGTAATGAGTGTATGTTCGATTATCGTATTGCTTACAATTCATCTATACAAGGATTTCAGTCTGAGCAAACTTTCACAAGCCATTTCTCCTTATTCATTTCCCGCACAGCCAGACTTCTCTATCAAAGACAATCACAACATTGATATAAACCCTCTTTTACGTGAACCGACTATGCATCCGAATGCAAGTGCCATATTACGTACGGGTCATAAAGGAGCACTTTCATCGGATTTGGAGTTTTGTAATCAACTCGTATACGATAAGATCATCACACGGTACGGGATGGATTTTGTGAATAGTGCAGATATTGCAGTATCGTTGGGGTTGTGTATAGGGATGATTAATTTTTTCAATTCTGGAATTGGTGGTGGTGGTTATGCAGTTTTCACAGATTCCTTCTCTTCAAAGGATAATGCGTATTTTGATTTTAGAGAGACGTGTCCGTTAGCATGGGACAATAGAGTACACAAGTTGGCTAAAGTTGGTGGAATCAGTATTGGTGTTCCTGGAGAACTGATGGGACTTTATCAGTTACACGAAAGTAAAGGTTTGAACAAAGTGACATGGGCTCAATTGTTGGAACCCATTATTGAACTGGGACACAATGGATGGATCATGGAATCGGTATTAAGTGCTGCTATTAGCAAATACGAATCTTTCTTTGTAGAGAATTATCAAGATTGGAAATTTTTATTCAACTCTGATGAAAAATTCGACAAGACAAGTTTGAAAAAACAAGGTGATTTGATCAAGAGACCTGCATTGGCAAACATGTTGCAAGAGTTGGCAAACAACGGGTCTGTGGCTCCGTTTTATGATCCTAATCACTGGATTGTCCAATCAATGAGTGGGAAAATCAAGGAATCCCAAGGATTTATAACTCCATTGGATTTCTCTCAGTATAAAGTCATGCAGGGGAAACCACTAGAAACGGTTATTAACAAGAACGACGATGCCTATTGGGACACGTTGACTGTTCAAACAGCTGGAGGATCTTCAAGTGGTGCTGCTTTGATCGCAGGTTTAAAAATCATGGACAAATTCCCTTATCGGAAAGGTGGAGACTATTTCCCAGAGAGTTCATTTGAACTGATTGAATCGATGAAATGGATGGCCAGTAGTAGAAGTAGATTAGGAGATTATTACAACGAAACTGGAGATGCCGATATATATCCGGAAAGAATCTTGGAAGTGTTGAGTGATGAATGGTGTAAGAATTCAACTGGGAAAATGAGCGGAAACTATTTGAAAACTTTTAACGATTACAAAGAGTACTATCCAGAGTACGAAATGAACGAACCTCATGGAACAGCACATTTCTCCTTATTGGATTCTCACAATACAGCTGTTTCATTGACTACTACGATCAACCTATTATTTGGTTCTTTAGTACACGATCCTATTACTGGTGTAATATTTAATAATGAGATGGACGATTTTTCAGATCCTTCAGGTGAAAGCAATGCATTTGATTTGAAACCCTCTGTATATAACATACCGGAACCAGGTAAAAGACCGTTATCTTCAACGGTGCCTACAATTGTGATTGATCACTGGGGGAGACCAGATTTTGTCATTGGTGCTTCAGGTGGATCAAGAATTCTAACTTCTGTTTTCCAAACAATAGTGAGAAACTACTGGTACAGCATGCCATTGTTGGAAAGTATTGCATATCCAAGAGTGCATCACCAATTGTTGCCAAATCGATTAGAAGTCGAATCCAAATCAATGATTGGATCCAAGAGTATCGAGGCAATGGCAAAAATGGGATACTCTGAAATAAAGGAGACACCGCCTCAAAGTGTGGTCAATGCTATAAAAAGAGACCATCGTAATTTGTTGCACGCTGTTAGTGACTACTGGAGAAAGAGAGGTATCAGTGTTGCCTACTGATTTCTTCTTCTCTCTACCACTAAATACAAACAATCTGTAAAAAATCTGTAAAAATAGTAGAATAAAAAAGTAAAATAAAAAATAATAATAAAGAAATATTTATGAAAGCAACCAAACAATGAAACCCTGAGTTTGTAGATGGAACAATGTGACGTAGTATCCATAATTAAATCTCTAGATCTTGAATGAAATAGTATACTTGTCTCGTCAAATTTTTCTTCTAACCGTTTGATCTCTCTCTCTCTCTCTCTCTCTCTCTCTCTCTCTTTCTCTTTCTAACAAAATAGCTTTATCAAAAAAATCTCGAACAAAAAAAGACCCATGAAAAAAGTCGACCAAAAAACAACCATCGGGTAAACTAAAAAAAAATAATCTTTCAACTCTTTCTCGTTAAATGAATGGGTAGGTTGTTATAAAATAAAATAATTATATAATGAATTACAATTGAAAGAAATAATTAATGAAACAAATAAATGATTAAATATTTTATTAAAATATATATTTATACCTGCAGAGTTCTTTCTTTGTTTTAAATTAATTGAGGCATCAAAAAGAGAGCCTGTTTTTTTTAATTTATTTATTTATTTATTTATTTATTTATTTATTACATGATTTCTTTTCTTGTTCAACGCCGATGGATTACTTCTATAAATACCTGAGTTTGTTAGTAATAGCTGATCAGTTACAAATCAGGACAAGCGATGATTTAATGTCTGTTTTCTTTTATTACTTCAAATTTTTTTTATTTAATATTATTATTATTATTACTATTATTATTTTAATAATCATTTCCCATACTTTTAGATGTTCTGATGAGATGTTCTCGATTATTATTTTGATTCAAAATTATCTGTAGTTGTGGTTTTCATTTTATTGTCATTTTAAACTCACCTCTTCTTCTTCTTTCTCTTGAACATCGAGTGCTGTTCTTTGTTTTTTATTTTTTTTTGTATATATTTCTTGGTAATATATCTTTAAACACTTCCTTCTTCTTAGGAAAAAAAAAATTTATAAAAATGTGAAACCATCAGAGACTTTCTTTTCCTTTCCCTCCATCGCAAGTTACAATTATTCACGCATTCTCAAGACCTCGCTTAGTTGATTGAACCTACTATTTTTTCAAGAAGAAGAAGAAGAATACAAAATAAGAATAAGAGAAAAAAAATATATATATATATATATTATTGCACACTTCACCAACAACAACAACAAATACACATATACTAAACAACACAAGTGCAACAACAACAATGGGGATCTCGATTATCAATAAAGCACTTCCTAGTCAACTAAATGGTACGGACAGTTCCAACAATGAGGATTTCGAATTCTATCATGTTTTCGAACCTGTGAATATTAAATCTGTTATTCATTCGATTACCAACAATTTGAAAAAAGAGAAAAATTTAAATATCGAATATTTATTCTTACCATTTAGAAAAGATCAAACAAATGAAAATTTATTAAGATTTCTTAATGCTATTATCCCATTGGGAAACGGTAAACCAATCAACAATCAAACCAAGATTGACAAAATTATAGACAAGACCAAAGCAGACACATTATTCCAAGCATTGAAATATATTTGGTGTAGATTACCAGGTGATTCAGGTATTGTTGGTTGGAAAGCTTACAATCTTTTTAAAGAAAAGGAAAAAGAATTAGAATTCCCACAAAGAGCATTTCTTGAAATTATGCCAAAAAATTTAGAATCTCCAGATCACGCTTTGTTAGTATATGACTTTTTTGATTTACTAGTGGCAATGTCCTCCAATGCAAATAAAAACAAATTGAGTTCTAGAAAGATAAGTAGAATGTGTGCATTATGGGCATTCCCATGTGATGGGAACTCTGAATTCAATGTTTCAACAAGTGGTAGAAACGACTTAGATTTCAATTCCGGTACAAATGACAGTAATCCATCTTTACCGAATAATTCATTTCAAGAAGGTTTGGAAAAATGGGTTCCTGCTTCAAATGCCATGTTTCATTTGACAATGGCTTTTATTAAAAGTTTTGTTCCAGATGGTGAATCAAGAAAATCAGATGAGTTCCCAAAAACTTTACAACACGTTTTACAAGATAACGAATATACACCAACAGATAAATCATGGGTCACTTCATCTTCAACGATTCTACAAGTTCCTGTCATTTCTTTACAAACTACTGAGTTTTCCAAGAAACCATGGGACTTGGTGGAAAGATTGAATGATCTGTTGTGTGCTTCAAATGATCCACAGTTGGAGGCTAGTCTTGCAAACATTAGTAAACAAGACTATATGGTTTTAAAAAATTTGTTCAAAACTACGAGTTCTTCCAATACAAAAACAGTGGAAAATATTTCAAAAAAAATGTCTAAACAATCTAAAAAATTGATGAAAGAAATGACTACAAAACATTCAACGTTTCAAGCAGGTTGGGCTAAAAATAGAAAATGCGTTCCACCATCACCACATGTCACAAATGAAGATTTTTTGCAAATCGAACAGTGTAATATCGATGACTATTTCATTTGGACATGGATGTCCTCTATTTCTAACGAACAGACTTCAGTAAAGAGAAAAATATTTGGAAGATCTCTAATTCTGGAATTTGAATTCGATGGATTCAAGAAATGGATGGTATTGGAAGAGTGTGATGCAAATTTGGAGTTGATGAAACACCAATCGATTCCACAAACAGAACCAACAACCAAAAGTACAATCACTTCTAAATCCCAATTGCCTTTGCATGATGCCATCAAGCAAAATGACAAAAACGAAAGAATTGTAACTCCGGATTATGAGAAATTTCAAAAACTAGGTGTAGCAAAAAATAGGAAAAATACCGAAAAAATCAGAGACTTCTCCACTTCAACAATGGAATCAGGTGTTTCAGAACCTCCTGTTGCTCCAAAAGTTTTAAAAACAACAAATATTAATAATAACGCTGCTATTACTCAAGAGAAAACCAAAACTACAAAAAAAACTATTGAAGTACAAAAACCAGCTGCAGAAAACATCGGAAGCACTCAAAATAATCCTATCAGAATCACATCGAATAATAACGAAGTTTCAAATGTGGGCAACCAAACCCAACCCTACGATAACAGTTACATGAACAACTACAGATTGCCTGAAGTTGAGATGGGGCACAGTGGCTTCCAAATCGACATACCAGATATCGATGCTTCTCACATCACCATTGAAGACGACGATACAGCGGGTAGCAATACTCAAGGGTCTAGCTTTTACGGGAACAGCAATAACTTCAACACCACCAGTCAAAACAAAAAAGTTGTTCAAGATGTCAGAAGTAAGAACCAACAAAGAGTTCCTACTGATAGCTCTTTGAACAATGCCGTTCAAGACTTGGCAATTGAATTGAAGACCGTTGAAAAAACACTGCTAAACACTGCAGCTCCTAGATCCATCGAGGAATCAGATGCTATGTTGGCGTCTGGGTATAGTATGGAATCTACAGTTAAGCCTTTGAAATTGAACGAATCTGTGAACTACAATGGCCGTGCTCAGCAACAAGAACAGGGAATCCCCCAAGGTAATGGTCAATCTCAACAAAAGAAGACCTCTCCAAGCAGAGTTTCTCCATCTATTCAGCAAAACGGTTTTTCACAACAACAACAACAACAACAACAACAACAACAACAACAACAATACAAGGGACAAATGTATCCGGGACAGCACCAACAAAATCCTGCGCAACGGTCGCCAGTTCAAAATCAGCAGCCATTTACCAATGGACATGGATATGCTGAGTCTGACATGAGACACTCTCCAGAATTGAAGACCACGCCATCTCCACCAAAAGCCACTATTCCTTCACAATACTCTCAACCACATCAACGTCCTGGGTATCTGCCAAATGGGTCTTCTTTGCAGATCCAACCGCAACAGGCCAATTTCCCAAATGCGTATCAGCAACCACAACAAAAACAACAATATATGCCTCATAAACCACAAACTGTGCCACCTCCACAGTTGAAACCCCAACCTGTATCCAAGGGCACATCTCCACCACAAGCCAACTTCCAAAAAATGCCTAGTAGACAATCTCCTCAACCACAGCAACTGCAACAACAAATGCCTATTCGTCAACAAATGCCACAACAAGTGCCACAGCAAATTCCACAGCAAATGCCACAGCAAATGCCACAGCAAATGCCACAGCAAATGCCACAGCAAGTGCCACAGCAAATGCCGCAAATTAATCCATACGGGAAAGCTACCAAAGGGGGTGTTCCATATAGAGGAATGCCAAGAACCAATAGCATGCAGAACATGAGCAATCATGCAGCAGTAGCCAATAACTCAACACTTCATCTTAACACTGCTGATGTGCCAGTTCCGTTCAGTAGAATGAAAAAATCGCCTTCGCTACAACCAATAGGACAAGCTCACTCGCCAAGATTCTCGCAGCAGCAACAGCTCCAACAACAACTACAACTACAACCACAACCGCAGTTCCCACCAAGAGCAAACACAAACCTATCCGGTATTTTCCCTATGCCTCAACAAAGACACTCCATCATGGGAAACGGAGTTTCGCCTATGCTGGGTAGACAAGCGTACGCTCAACCACAGGCCGTTCAATCGTATGCGTCTCAGCCAGTGCTCCAACAACTTTCTTCACAACAGCAAATGTTTTACCCACCTCCACAACAGCAACAGCAAATGTTCTATCCGCCTTCTCAACAACAACAGCCACAACAAGAGGGCTATTATACACCTCCTCCAACCACGCCCTTTGCTCCGCAACACAATAAGCTACACAGCGGTAATCTGAACAAAAAAGCTGGAAGAAAAAGCTTACATTCACAAATAAGAAACGGTAACTTTGGGATTTAATGTGTTGATTAACATGAAGTTACTGGCAGAAGCCCCATTCCCGGTTCTCTTGTATTGAAGAATAAGAAAAGAGACATTATTTTATGACTTTCCAACTGCAAGTGTATATATATATATATATATATGTATATGTATATATATGCAAACTAAATACGACCAAGCCATATGTACTAAAATAACACAACCACCAATCCTGTTGTTTCCCTGGTTCTTTTACCTTTGAATTGAAGTCTATGATTCATTGAAATCATCTAAAACAAGCTCTTGAGTACTTCTATATACTGGCTCGGGTAACTGTGCGTTGTTCCAATTCTTAATTAATTTGACGTTTTTTCGCTTTTTTCCTTGGTGAACATTGCTTCAAGATGAGTTTCTCTTTGGGTCTTTGAGTTTTACATTGTTTATTATTAAAAACACCAGACAACAACATCAACAACTAAACACAAAAACTTAGAGGTACTTGATAACGTGAAACCAATCTAGACTTTGAAAAAGAAAGAAGGTATACGTGATCGCCAGGAAGAGACAAACTTTGAACTGCATCTTTTTGAATAAACAAGCTAGACTGCAAAAGAAAATTATAAAAAAAAAAAAATCATCTCATAAAACTCACGAGATTGACAGCATCAATTCTTTTTTTTGTATTTTTTTTTTCGTTAATTATTAGAGTATATTTCCAAACGATCATATTATTTTTTTTTAAACGAAGCTCATACAAACAAGGCTAGGAATTAATAGTGGTGAGCAATTCAGAAAACAACGGGTAGAAAAAACAGTAGCTACGATAATAATAATAATAATAATAATAATAACAACAACAAGAACAGTAAAATCATCAACAGAAATTAACTACATTTTTTTTTTTGCTCTTTTCTCATAAAATGCCAAACGAAACGATGTTTACCTACACCCCTGCTCACAAAGACGAACAAAATTTGTTTATTCTAAAACAAGCCTTAAAATATGTCAGTATCAGTACACTAGACTCTCAGATAAAGAAAAAACAATCGCTCGAACAACAACGGCAGGAGATTTTGAGAAATACTTTAGGGCCTCTAAATAAACTCCCAACAAAAGATCCCAAGATCCCTAATACGTACATTTTTTATATTGATATTCCCAGTAATCATCCGACATTAGTCACTATACCATCAACATATCCACTTGCGATCATAGGGGATTATCGGATTGTTCTAACTGACAAATTAGGAGAAAGCAAAGTAGATTTACAGGGCAACTTACAGTTTGATCGTAAATTCAATATGGACACCTTCACTTTACCCACTATTATCACTAAACAGCCTACACGGTTTGTTCTCTTGAAGAGAATTTTGGAATTACTTGGAGGAATCACAAAAGAGCAGTTTGCACAAGCCTATCCGGAAATAAAAATATTGAATGCAAACGATGTAGATATTAAAAACATGGACAAGATGGAACAGCCATTGCTATCATATTTTACCAAGTGGTTTCCGGATGTATCTCAAGATGAATACCATTTCATTCATGCCAAAATTGCCTATATACGATTTGGCGCATTGTTAATCACCAGCGGCAGTAGAGTCTTGGACGACTACTGGGAACAATTGTTGACAAATCAAGGTTTTTCATTCAGAGATAGAGTCTTTTTGATCCCCGACAGAATCTTGAAGAAAGCAAAAAAGATATTGGGAAATACTCAAAGCACAAATGTACACAGCATGCTTCCACAGAGAAACGAGCAAAAACCCCCACTTGATTTGAAAGATCTGTCCTTGGAGAACCCATACATATACATCAACGAACAGTCTTCTATGGAATTGAAGAAAGCATATTGCAACTATAAACAACAGGGGTTATATTTTAAAAGCGTTAGCGATGGAGAAAAACAGAGTGACTTGGACTCGGAATCAATAAAAAAGGAAACACCACAAGAAGAAGGAAAAGAAGAAGAAGACATAACCCAACCAAAGATTGATTGCAAACAAGTACGAAGACCACATCTTGATTCTGAGACTACGGCGAACGCCACCATAAGGAGCTTACAGCGTGTGATTGTATCTGGACAGAACATCACGGGCGGGATCGAGTTGAGTTCACAATCCAAGTTCCCCAGATATTCAACCAAAATTGCCTATTTGCAATCTCAGCGTTGTTTGAATGTTCCCATTGGAGACATTATTGAACAAAGATCCAACAGCAACCCTGTAGCAGCTGACTATTCTGCAGACCAAGACGATTATTCTCTGCAGCAGCCAGGGACACCTCCAGTTTTCAATAGGGATCAAAACTCTGTATCCGCACAGTCAACTCCGGTATTTACACAGCCGGTGAAAAACAAACGGTTGCTTTCAAGTTTATTGGGTGACGTGGGTTTCCAGCAGTCAAAAAAAGTTAGCAATGGGATTGCCAAGCGGTACTGGGACAGCGGTGACGACATGCATAAGAACACAAGTTTAAATCTGGATCCCTGGAAATTTGAAACGTTGTCTTTGAGAAAACAATATGGATTTCAAGATAACGATAGTTCTGCTGAAGAATCGAGACTTTTCAAATACAATTCCAAAGGGTTGCCTATTTTCAACAACGAAATGCAGCTAATTAACAGATTGAAACATTTGACGCCTCAGCAAGTTGTTGAGTTATCGCATCAGCACGACTCTGTTCAAGTAAACAAAAACATACTGAACATTACAGATCAGCGTGACGTCTATTGGAAAAAATACTGGAAACACAAGTGCGGGCTTGTCATATTGAAAAAAGATCACGACGAGGAAGCGAATGCAACAAGACCAATAGACAAGAATCTGGATGTTCAATACATCAGGAGTGAGATTGATCATTTTGAAAAAGTTTTAGAAGAACGATATGATCCAGATACCAATTCTGATATAAAAGTTATAGAGAAGCGGGAACCGGACGTGAATTTCAAAGGTTTTGCCAATATCACAGGCTACAGACCTCCATATGCTATCAATCTTGATGAGGCTTGAAGGAGTATATACTCGTCTCTGTTCTTTTGAATTCGAACTTATATTACATAAATCTGTTTTATACACAACAAAGTAATGATATTACAATAGTTTGGTTTTGACAATTTCTTGTTTGATTCTGAAAGTGTAGTATGCCATAACAAGCATCAAAACAATCAATGGAGAGATCCACAGTAACAATTTATACAGCAAATCGTCAAAATGGTTGCTGTTCAAGGAAGATTCCTTCTCTTTTTTGTCCAGGTCTCTCAACTTTCTTTGCTCAATCAAAAGAGCTTCTAGTTTGTCATTCATTTTGATGAAATCTTTGTATTCACCAGTCCCTGAAGACGGAGCTGATTCTATCAACGCGGATGATTCCAAAGTGTTGATCAATGATTCTATTCTCTTTGATTGTTTTTTGTTGATGGTCACTACTTCTTCCAACAGTTTGTAGAGAGCAGCAACGTCGTTGGCCAACACTTTCCCCTCGATTTTGTTCAACTTGTTGTAAACTTTGTTCAAAGTCACATAGACATTATCACTCAGAGTTTTTTCCAAGTAAGATATTTCACCGGTGTCTTGGTTAACCACTTTGGTGATATATATTGGCTGTTGCATTTGTTTGAAGTTTGGAATCAAAGAGTCTGCAATAACACCTTCGTAGTAGTTCAACTTCAAAAGCTCGAAACTCTCGTCACTATTTTCACCGTTTTGTGCAGAAACCCCAACTTTGATGGATTTCTTATTTAAACCCTTGGCCAAGGAGATCTGTCTTGTTTGGAAACAAACTCTGTTATCGATTTGTAATTTGATATAGTTTTTATCGTTTTCGTTATCATAGGTCAATCTAACAGTGATTGGAAGCGAAAAATCCTGATATCCACCCAAGATACATGAACCAAATTCTGCCATGTTCAACTCTTCCATGGTAGTGAACTGTTTTTCGTTGTTATCATTTATTATACCTCTGATCTGTGTGGTTCCTGATGGACCGTTGCTATCGATGTACAATAGCAACCCATTAAATTTGAAATCTGCGACGGTGTCCTTTGTTAAGTATGGTTGAGACAATTGGGAATCTGTGACCCAAAGAGCCATTCCACCATTGGCCTTTTCGCTTTCTTGAAAGTTCATACTTCTGAAAACCCATTCAATAGTGAAGGATTCTGGTAAGTCCATCTGTGCCTTGGACCAAATAGAACCTTTGGAGTTGGTCTTGGGAGTCAATACAATTCTTCCCTCTTGCAAGGAAGCATCATTGATAAACTCGTAACTCGGTGGGTTACTAGTTGCCTTGATCAAGTCAGGTAAAGACATCACAGGATACAGCAAATCAGAATCAGATTTGGCTGTTGCCGGAGTTGGGTGGGCTGCCACTTGTGCTATACCAGACGATGCCGGCAAAACTGCGGTAAGTAGTAGCACAACTAGGCATGTCAACACTGAGCATTTGTTTGTTAGTTTTTTATACATTATTTCGATAGTTCTTGTTTTTCCTCCTTTTTTTTCTTTGTTGTATGAGTGTTTGATCTAAGATGGAAAATGTGTGTCTTCTCGAAGTGAATTATTAATTTGTATATGTAAATCGTGAAGATACTACTGGTTCTTATTAAAAGGGAAGACTCTTTCTTTTTTTTTTTTTTTTCTTTTCCTTCTTGTAGATGAGTTTGTTTATCGATTTATTCAAACGTGTGTAAACTGGGTGAGTGTCCTTTGGAGTGTTTTTACTGTTCTATCATAAGAGATCATCTCCTTGATCACTGTCAAAACATATATTATTATGTCTAATTGACAACAATACAATAATTGTTCGAAGATGTTAAAAATAGGCGAATCATAAACAAAAAAAATGAAAGAGAGGAAAAGAAAAAAAAAAAAAAAAGAAAATGTCGTCATTAAAAGAGAGACCGAAATTGTAAAAGGATAATTGCAGTGATATCAGCCTTTCTTACAGTTTAAAGAAAATCAAATACAATAACTATCGTTAGAAAAAAGTACATACAGGTGTTAAGATACTAAAGATTATGCACGACTAGCTGTTCCTTATGTGGTTGGGTTTTTTTCGGTCGCATTACTTCTAGAACCCTGGTAAGGTTACTAATCTGAACATCTTTTTTTCTTTCTTAATTAATACTAGCTTTTGTTATAAAACGTATGCTCTCTCTTTCAGAGAGAGAGAGGGAGAGAGAGAGAGAGTCTCTTTCAGAGATACGATGCATCATATGGAATTCAACTACGTGTTTTCACTTCAAATTAAACAAGTTTAATGAACATCACTCGTTTGGGAATCAGTAGTCCATAGTACAAGGTCTATTGGCACTCCGTGCAATCGGTTTTGGCATCAATGGGACAAGACGACTTGCTCTGTCCAACAGATCTCAAACGTCCCGCTGTGACGTCGTCATTGTTTTTGTCCTGACCAGATTTGTTATTGTCACCTATATTCGTTCTTTCGTTATGTTTACCTATACTCACGTCATCGGTTTCATGGAATATCAAGTTTTTAATTCTTTTCTTTAGAGTCTTGGCATCAGGGAACCCTCCATCTATCTTTCTATCCCAAATCACCACCTCACTTGATGCACTGTCTATATATCCAACTACTCTGAAAGTTCCTGGGTGCGTGTTGTTTGGTTTCACGGACAACTTTTTGATGTTCTCTTCAAACGTTTGGAAAAGCTCTTGTAAATACCAAAAACTTCTCAATCCCCATTTGCACTTGTTACAAAACTCAATTGACACTTTAGGATATTCAGACGACATTGTTTTCCGGAGTTTGGTGTTCGTTTGATCGTATATAATCAATATAGATTGAGGTATCTATTTTCATCTTTCCAAACTGTGTAACTGAAATATTGAAATTACATGTGAGTATGTATAGGGGAAAAAAAACAAAAACAAAAAAAAAAAAGGCCGCGACTAAGAAGGATGAGAATATAACACCAGGTAGAGCATGACTGACTATATTATATATCCTTGTAACTCGTATCATAGCTAAAAAGACAGAGTTCATACAATAGACCACATTCATTCACACCCTCATAGCTGCTGTTGTGTGAAAAGGACTAGATTGTAACAACCCCCAGGACATCCTCTCGCCCCTCTGCCAACTCAAAGAACTATCAATATGCCATATTTCACGGATTCTTTTTGGTCCCCAGATTTTAAAATTGCCATAGACACATTATTTGAAGGGTTGTTCAAGAATTGCGAGCAGAATGAATTATACATCACTTTGTTTGCTAATCAAATGGAAATGGAAGTTCTAACTGCCAAGAGACAAATTGCAAACTCAAATGAAAGTTTGAAGAAAATTAAAATGAACGATCGTGATATGATTTCCACCAGTATCTTCCAATCGTTGATTGCCTTGAATAACGATGCACTTACGCAAGGAACTCGGTCTTTGGAGATTGCTCAATTGATTGAAACATCAGTTTTGGAGCCTTTCACCAAATGGTGTAAAGAGCACAAACAGAGATTGGAATACAGTGATCGGATTTTGCGTGACAACATTGTTAATTTCCACAAGTTTAAAAACAACCTAATAAATAAACTAGAACAAACGTACATGAGTAAATGCAGAGTCTTGCAAGATTTCAAAGTGGAGGTGTCGCCGCGGACTTTGCAAGATATGGATGTATTTATCAAGAATTGGAAACACTGGGACAACTTCTTAAAAGAGGAAAGAGAATATGCCAACTTCACTAAATTGTGTAATGGGAAAATTGATGTTGATGTCAAAACCATGAAAATGATTTTGAGATCTTTGCTACTTGAGTTAGAAAAACACACTTATAAGATTCCTGTTTTCGGTTACAATATAACAAACACAAACACTGGTCACGAAATTGTGGAATGGTTGTTGAAAATCATGAGCTTAAACTCTAGAAATAGACACGAAGCAGAGATTATTGGTCAAGAATTGGTCAATTTGAATTTTTTGAAAACTTGCAGTAACAACTTGAGTCTAAAGAAGAGTCAGTTTATCGACTCTAAGGAACACTATTATCAATGGAAAGTACAAGCTTTTAATTTCATAGACGTAGATTCTGAGACTCTGTGCGATAAAGTGACCGAACTTAATGTTCCGAATCTAGACAAGTTCTTTACTATAAGCAATTCCCATGATCAGGGGAATTACAGAGAGAGAAAACAAAGTTTGGCATCTCTACACAAAGACAAACCATTACCCAATATATCCAAACAAGAAGTGGAAAAAAATGTTCAAAATTTGACTCCAGCTAATAACCAAGAGTTTGATTTGGATAACGATGATTACGACGAAAACCTAGTGACTGAGAAGGAGAAAGATGATGTAGAAAAGAAAATTGTTGAGGCAAAGAAGGACGAGGAGAAAGTGGAAGAGAGATCTACAAAGGATACGAAAGACTCTAGTGAAATTAAAATAGACTTGGGCATTGACGATTCATTAACGCAGATCGATCTTGATGAAGACCAAGAAGACTTGCAACCTCCACCGCAGAGACCTTCAAGACCATTAACAGACTTGGAAATCAAATACGACAAATTGATACAGAAGGTCAAGTTTGCCAATTGGAAGTACTTTGAGAGTGTAACCAAAGCTGAAAAGTTGAGATGTTCCCTAGAAGAACTGATACTTGACCATTTGGTGTTTATGGAAAAATGCGAAAGAGACAGAATGTATGCGATTAAAAAGGCAACGGAAGACGCGGTGAAATGTTATGAAAGTAATGGCCAACTGATGACGTTACCGCTAACCGAGTTTCACTTTGATCCTGAAAATGACTTGAAAAACTTTGTTCTCAAGTACAGGGTCGGTGTTTATCAGCCTTTCCCAATTATTTATAAAAATTATTTTGGTGGTGGTGATGAAATGATGGAAAGACAAATCTTTGGGATCGATTTGTCTGTAAGATGCAGACTAGATCATTCGAAAGTCCCAAAATTGATTACAAAATTCTTGAGACATTTTGATAACCAAGTTTATCCAGAGCTAGAAAACGACGATGTGCGGTGTTTGGTATGGACGAAATCCGTGAATCTAAACGAGTCCCATAAACTAAGATTTCAATTGAACAACTCTTTTACTCTTTCGAGTTTCAAATTGGATGGGTTGGAACCCAGTGTCATTGCAAGTGTGTTGAAAATATACCTATTGGAATTGCCCATCCCATTGATTCCACAAGAGTTGAACGATGTGTTAAAGAAAATATACCATATTACTGACAACAACGATGACCAGGACTCGGCGACAAAAGACAACGAAAAATTCATAGCCATTGCAAGTGTCTTTGCCAGAATTCCAAAACTTCATTTAGCCACGTTGGATGCCATTTCTACTCATTTTGTCAGATTGTTGAGCATCATCGGCAAGACCTCGGTTGATAATGAAAACCTTCCTGTCAAATTTATTGAGCTGATAAGTCAAGAGTTTGCCAACTGTGTGATAAGATTGACAACTTTCAACGACAACGTTTTGGGTTATAAAATTTTTAAAGACTTGCTAACGAACAAAAAACAGATTTTCAACTTGTTAAAGCAAAACATCAAGCAATTAAATGAATTGAATAATTGATCTGTTAATTTCCTATGGGGGTTTTTTTCATGAAACGCTCTAAACACACATATATATATATATATACATACAAATAGATGATTTCATTTTTTATATATAATGTCTTTTAATCTTTGTTGCTCTTCTTCACTATCGTCGTCGTTTTCGATTGAGGGTTGGGTTGCCTTTACAGGAGAATCATCGCTTAAGAATGGATTTTTCAATATTTTCTTAGTGACGAAAACTTCGTTGTCTTCTGTATCTTCATTCCTTAGCTTTCCGTTTTTATCCAACCTAGACATGTTATGCCACTGTTCGGCTTGTTCAAACGACACCACTTTTGAAGTTGGTGTGGATGGGCCCGAGGTTTCTTTTTTGAAAGATACAGGGAATGCCAATTTCAACTGGTTGTCCTCTTCGAATTCTAAATCACTTGTTACATCATTGTATTCCTCGTCGGACTCTAATATGTTCATAAACTTTCCCTGATTCTTATTATCTTTTGGGTGCAAACTTGGCATTGATTTAAAATCTAATTTCTTCTTCGCAATCTGTCCCTGTATTAGCTGGTTTTGTGTGCCCTGCTGAGTATTAAAAGTGCTTGTGCGCAGTTGTTTTTGAGGCGTGTATTCTGGAGACCTCATCAGCAGCTTACTCATCAGCACGTCTCTTGCGTCTTCTTCCTCGTCTTCCTTGTTTTCGTCTTTTGCTGTTTCAGTATACAGCCCAGGCGTTGCAGTACCCATATATTGTCTTTTGTTCCCTTTGGCCCATGCTACTTTGTTCCCGTTGTCCATGAATATATTCTTCTGTACACTTCTAAAATTCGGAGACATTATGAAATTTTCAGGAGTTGTTGTTGTTGTTGTTGTATTTTGTGATACTTGTTGGGCTGAGTTGATTTGTTTAAATTTTGTAACGGTTTGAGGTGTAACCAGGAAAGACTGTGAATCGCATTCCATTTCATATTCATAATTGTCCATGCTACCATTGTTTAAATCGCTTTCATCAGCTCTACTATTTTGACCTGGCGCAGTCGATGACGAGGATGATCTGCCAGGTCCCTGCGATTGTCTGGTAGCCATAGATGTGGCGCCTGTTCTAGACCCACGCGTAGGTCTTGTTGGTGTGGAAGGTGGTTGCATTTTTTTTTCTTTCTTTTTGATATTTTATTATCTACCGATGAATGTATTTGCTTTGCTAATTGCTTTTAAATGAAAGTGTTCTTTTTTTCTTTCTTTCCTTTGTATGCTTTTCTTTAACTTATGTCAACAGTTTTACAGCAAAAAAAGACCCTAGTTTTAAGTGAATATGATGTTACCTTCAATTATTCTTGGTTGATCCTACTGCCTATACAACGATTGAAGTAGTATGTGCTACGTTGATACAAGCTTGTCAATAATATGGATTGGCATTATGCATTCTTAATAGATATTGACTTTAAATTAGATTAAAACCCGAATCGATTAAAAAAAAAATAAAAAAACGTACATATAGGATGCTCCGCACAATTACCGCATTAGGATATCTAATGACATATAAGTGATTATCCATCGATTCATAAAAAGCTGTAAGCTGGTCTTGTTTATATATATATATATACATAATGTATATACATTCATGTAAACAACAACATCCTTGTGAGGTTTATAACCACGATAACAATAATATTTACTTGCTTGGTTTATATTAATATTAATGCTAATAATCTATTTAATTACCTGAAACAATTAAAAATTGCTGTGTTTATACAATCATCTTACTACCCCGCTTAAATATTCGCTTTTTCACTCTCTTTGCAATTAAAAGTCCAGCATTAAAAAGAACAAAAATAATATGATGAGTTCGGATTATGAAAAGATCTTTTTCCTTTTCTGTTTTGGACCATTATATTAGAAAGACCGATAATAAACTGTAGTCCGACGTCCGAGTGGTTTGATTTTTTGTTATAGTTTGTTGAACTCCCGTATAACAAGAATGATGCCAGGTCATCCATATGCCGTTGATTCAAATTAGCTCAAAACAGAAGAGGAAAAAGAGTCTATAGATATAGATATATATATATAAACAACAAAGGAGGAAATGAATGCGTTATACAGCCATGCTACGAAACAGAAACTTCTATTGAGTAAAGAGTTGGCCAAGTTTGAACAAAATGTAGTAGCAGCACCGATCTCATTACAAGGTTCTATAACAACAACATTGTTATCTCTGGAGAAGACTATTACCAAGTATAAACAACAATTGGTTATATTCAAACAGAGTCATGCGAATGATGCTGATGATGATAAAGAAGGGTCTGAAGAAATACTAAAATACGAAACAAGATTGGAAGGTTTGGAAAAAAACTATACGGATTTTAAGGCACAGTTTGCAATCTTGAAAGAAAAATACCAACAAGAACAGATCAAATTGAAAAGTTTGCCTACTGGTATCAATAGTAATATGAATAGTAACATAAGCAGCAGCAGTAGTAATCCGTTCACAGATACGACCAATGGAACAGTAACAAACAGGAAGGGATTCGGTGATGGAACAGGTACGGGACAGTTGAATTCAGATATGGATTATCAACAAGGTTTACATAACGAACAAAACGTATTGGCAAGAGGAAATAAAAAATTGGATTATATCTTAGAGATGGGACAACAATCGTTAGATGGCATAATAGAACAAAATCAAGTATTGGAAAAACTACAGAAAACAATGACCAAATCTTTGAGTACCTTGGGTGTATCTGGAGAGACTATTGAAAGAATAAATAAGAGGGTTTTTAAAGACAGATTGGTATTCTATATTGCTTTGGTCTTGTTGTTCTTAGGTTTTTATTTAGTTCTGAGATTTCTACGTTAGAGAAGAGAAAAACAGAAAGGAAGAAAGAAAGAAACCCTCCCTCTCTTATATTTGTTTCTTTACTAGAATATAGAGTGTAGAGTATATACAGGTTAATAAATTATTGTACCGTAATTGTTGGTAACTAGAATACGGCTCTCGTCTCTTAGTTTTATATTGGTATCCAACGGATATGCACATTTTTTATTTGATAACAACCCAGGTAGATCGTTATGCGCATTGTGACCCCAGACAAATAGTTTGTTTCCAGAGTTTACCAATAAACACTGTGTATCGTGGAATTGCCAACTCTTTATAGAATCGTAAAGATCGTATTTTATCTTTGTTGGAGATTGTTGTGTGTTTTTGAAAAGTGAGTTCCCTAATTGTCCATCAAATCCATTACCAAGACTGAAATATGTATATTTTTCAGTATTATCATCTCTTATCTTGAAATACGATGTACAATCACCACACTTGATGTCTTGAACAGACCAATCAAATGTCTGGTCTCTATTCAATTGTGGGAATTTCCCCAATTTCTTTGGATATGAAATGTTTTCAGTTTCATAAGTGACTGGGAAACCTAATTGTCCAAATGTATTGTTACCAAATGAGAAAACATCGTGTCCGTTATCCATGGCCAAAGTGTGAAACTTCCCACATGATACTCTTTGAAAAGATCTCTCAATCAATTTGTCGTTTTTCACATAGTAGTTTAGCAACTCAACGTTTTTCAATTCCAAAAGTGGCAAATGAGGAACCATCTCGTTCTTTTGGGTATTCACAGGTGCATACTCTGGTAGTCCGAATTGACCCCTGTGCTCAATAACGTTGTTGTTGTTGTTGTTGTTGTTGTTCGATTTCACCGCACAAGTGTACACCATGTGGTCTTTCAAATTGATTCCTACAAAATGGTTTACACCCAAGTCGTAATCTTCAAATAACATTGGCAACTTGTTAGTGTATTTCTGGTAGTGTTTCCAGGGCATGATCCTGGATCTTTTCGTTTCCACATGTTGCAAGTATTGGGAATCTTGTAATGGAATAATCAAGATCTCTCCATCGGAGTTTTTCCCAAATATCTCGCTAGAAGTACTCTTCAATTGAACCAATTTCTGGTCAGACAAAATCAACGTTTCAGGAGCACTCTTTGAAGATTCTTTGTCGTCGTACTTGTAAAGATCTCCCCTTTGGTTTATATAATACAACGAATCACCACATTCAATTATCTCACACACCTTTTTTGCTCCACCGGCCTTCTTGTTTGCAAACAAAGGCAACACATTAGTCTTCCCATCTTTCCATTGAACCAGCTCATCAAACTGCATAGTGGAAATTGCGGTTTCCAACTTGATAGTCTCCAAATTCAAATCAGTACTGTTTTTCTTCAGTTTCTTCTGGTTTTTGCCAATTCCAGTACTGATCTTCTTGTCTAGTTTCTCCTCATCAATAGGATCCTTTGTCAACTGGAATAGGATACTTTTGTTACTTGATAAGTAGTAAGCGGCTCCAAGGGCTACAACCAAAACTGCAAGACCTTGAAATAGGGAATTCAATCTAGTCATTTTTTCTATTCTGTCCATCTGCTCTTGTTCAGATAGCATTTTCACTCCGGCCGTGTTTGCTAGCTCTGCGTTATCCCATGCTTGCTGTCTCTGTTTCAATATTTCCTTTGTTTGAGCTAGGTCGGGATGGTCTCTCTTTGCATAGTACACTTTTGAATTTAGCCTATCAGCAAACAATTCGCTTTCATCAACAGAATGCTCTCTTTCAATCTTGTCTGTGATGCTCTCATGGCTTTCTTGATTGAAATCTTGTTGTTTTGAGTCGTCAGACTTCATTCTCATTTGTGGGAAAACATGGGCGTTACCTCTATACACTGTTGGCATCCGTGCATTTGAACGTATGCTTTGTAGTGGTTTCAACACTCTTGTCAATTTTATCATACCTGCGTGGCTGCTTCTTGTTCTTTCCAGTAGGATATTGCTCTCCAAAGGTTCATAATTTCAGAGAAAACTATGGTCTGTTCAGTATTCTTTGCCGATGATTTTTAATTATTATTAATTTTTTTTTTTTTTTTTGTTCCAAATTTCAGCTGGAAAAAAGGGTCCTCCTCCGAAAGTAATAAAAGACATACACATTTACTGTTTATAAACATTACATACATACATACATCTATACATTCAAAATTGTTTCCTTGGCAAACTCCACAATTTCACTGTGCAATTTTGGCGAAGCAATAGAAGCAATGACACCCTTGGTTTGTAAACATCTACCTTTGCTGAAATCCAATGGATCGGCTAACAAACTGCTGGAGTGGTTTCCTCTGACTGCTATAATCAATGCATTACCTGCAGCATGATCCCAGATTTTTTCTTGGAATGTAAGGGATGTTGGTAATCTCAAGTAAACATGACCCAAACCCAATGCCAACAAACAATATTTGACTTGAGAATCTAAATGTAGAGACTTGTTGATATGGAACTTGTCTTTGATAAGTTGTTGGTAGCCGTGGGAGGAATGCCCCTTCTCTACACCTTCCAAGGAAACCAAGTTTTTCGATTCAGAAACTTCAAATTCTTTAGCTTTCACCGTTTTCAATGTCTTTCCAGCAAAATCACTGGTGTGCAAATAGGAGATATAGTTATCAGATGAAATACCATAGAAAATGTATCCAAAGTTTTCAGGATCCTGGAAATTTCTGACTTTTTGTTCTTCTTCGCTAGTGTAATCTGATAGTTTCAAATTTGGACACCCAATACACCCTAATTTCACTTCTCCATCTTCGATCAAAGCTAAACAGACAGCAAATTGTTCACCTCTTAGAAACCCTTTGGTACCGTCGATTGGATCCAAACACCAAAATCTGCCCTTGGAACCACCTTCCGAATCACCGAAATTAATAATATCTTGAACGTTTTTGGCAGAGGATAGAGGGAAAGAGGCATTTTTCAAAGGAACGTCTAGATCAAACAATTTTGCGTCATCTGTTTTTGGTGCGAAATCGTCAATGGTAGACAAAATGTTGTTCAAGAAGGAGTCACTCAAACCAGTAGTGCTTTCTTCGGCAACTATTTCATCTTCAGGGAAGTTTGACTTGATAGCATTCAAAACAATGGCTTGAGCTGCAAAGTCACCAATAGTCACAGGAGATTCATCTGACTTTGTGATTGTGGTGGAAGCTCTGTTAGTGATGATTTCAGCTTGGATTTTGGATGTCAAAATAGAAGCTCTTCTGACTGCATTGATAGCGACTTTCAATTCTCTTTCGTATGCCATTCTTGTATATATTTTTGAATTTGGTGCTTACGTCTTCAATTGCGAAATATAAATTTATTATTTAATATGAAAAAGAACACGAATGTCACTGTGAACATTCCATTAGTAATAGAATTAAAAAAAACCCATGTAAATCACAATTGACATTGCAACATTGAATCTTTGACGCAACAAATATACCCCGTTTAGTAAAAGTTACACAGTTTTTTTTCTTTTGCAAAAAGATTGTCAAGGGATGCAAGCGTGAATTACACGTGACGAACGTGGTTAAGAGTATGAGTTGAATACAACGGTTTCAGGACCCTTTACTTGAACTGCTGATGCTAAGAAGATATTGATTTAACAAAAAAAGATCAAATGATTTATTCATCAACAACGGATAACATAATCGACTACGATTATCTCATGAACAAAAAATGAAAACTAAAGAAGATGATAAAATTAAAACTATAAATGATACAAAAATCTAGTAAGGCTGGGTCGTATATTCGCGCTGGCTCATCATTTGCAAATTTGATGTGTTTCCGTGATGAAGTTGCTAAATTGGGAGATCAACATGTTTTGAAAGCACATGTAATTGCTATGAACTTTATTGTCCACAATTGCAATTTAGAAACATTTTTGATCCAGTCCTGATTAGAGGTATGGCTGTTCAAATGGCCCTTCAATGAAAACTATTTATTTATTACAAAACAGTGAGACTCGTTTGAGTTTTTCAAAAATAATCATCAAAAAGTCGGTATTCGTCAAGATGAGCGTGATAATTATCTTGACCAAAGACTTGCTAGGACACGCACGCCTGCTAGTTCATTAGCTGATTTCATCAAGTATTTACAAAGGATTGCCACAGGATTGTCTACTAAATACGAATTTGAAAAGTTTTGTATCGGGGACTGATTCTTTTAAAGGAATATTGGTATAAAAGTTTTTATCTTTCCTCATACGTTTCTCAAGTTTGTAAAGTTTATAGTAAGCTATCCATATTTTTATTTGATCAATCGTCTAAAATTCGGGTTTTGTAATACCCGAGCCTCTGAAGAAAAATGTGTGTCCAACGAGAAGGTCGGCTTTTAATTGGAGTGTTCGGACATGTGTACAGAACAGATGCAACTATAATTCTAGCATTCAACAACGATAATAACACTCACCACGTAATAGGTACATAACAGCCACAAAAACAAGCAAATCCAAAATGTTTCAGCGTGCCTTGAGAACACCGGCAAGATTCCTGTCAACAGGATCACAGATACCTTGTTTTATTAAACCATTTCCGCAGTTTCAAAAACAGCGCTATTTCCATGTAACAAGTGTTCAAAACGAAGATTACGAGCCATCTCATCTAGACACCTATCTTTTGAAAAAAAAATTAGTTGCACAAGGTGGTTTCAATAATGATCAAAGCGAACTTATAATAAACACAATCACTCAGTCCTTGAACGACGGTGTGAAGCATATAACAGATCAATTGACCACGAGAGAGGATTTGATCATATTGGCATATAGACAGAGAGTTGATTTTACCAAGTTACGGGATGAGTTGTTGTTGTTGGACAGAAACGAATTCAATAAGATTGACTCTGAACAAGAAAAAATCAAGCACGATTTGGATAGATTGAACAGGCGGTTGAGAGAAGAAATTGCTAAATGCAATGCCGGTTTTAAGCTAGATATTTCATTGGAAAAGGGTAGAATCAAAGAAGAAGGGTCATTACACGAATTGCAAATCAAAGAAATCGATTCTAGAATTGATAAAGAGGTTAACAACATGAAAATACAAATAGACACAGTCAAGACCCAGGTATTGCAATGGATGATCGGTGTTTCCTCCGGTGCTTTTGCCTTGGTATTGGCTTACATCAGATTACTAACTTGAAAGAGTTTGGAATGCGCTACGAAAATGGAGAAGAATGATAATAAGAATTTATAGTGGGGTTTTTTTTTTTTTACAATTCACAATTCACAATTGGAATGTGTATATAATTAATATTATTGTATAGAAAAGAGTGTGAAAAACTCATGATTTTTTTTTTGTTTATATATCAACTTATAATTTGAACAATTCGTTCAAGATTTTAACGGTATCGTTTGGAGTAACAACGGAGTGACCAATGGTTCTTGGGTCTTAGTAGATTTCGTAATCGTTACCACCTTTGAAAGTTTTATCACCGAAAAAGTGGATTTCTTTGAAACCATCAGGTTTGACGTGTTGTAAACAGTAAGTTTTATCCCATCCAGTTGGGAAAACATCAAAGGAGATTTGACCACCAATAGAGTAAGTCATACCGTAATCTGGGAACTCCTTTTGTAAAGCAGCAACCATGTCTTCTCTAATTTTATGTTGTTTGTCGAAAGTTTCGTAATCGATTCTTTCTTGGGTAGAAGCGTTTCTACCAATTGGAGAAACGTTGATCATACCATTTCTAAATTCTAAAAAGGTACCTCTTCTAATTGGTAAGTCTAATTTACTCAAGTATCCTAAAATAAATTTAGCCAATTTGTTATATTTTTCTTCACCAATCCAATTGATAAAAGATTGAGAGGCCAATTCTTTACCTAATCTATAAGCAGTCAACCCATTTTCACTGAAACAATAGTCAAAATCGTTCAAAACAGTTGGTCCTAATTGTTCCAGTTGTTTGGATAAATCACTACCACCAACAAAACCAATACAAACTTTTTGTCTCAATTTTTGTAAAGTTTCTCTGACTTCTTTAGAAATGGTCAATCTGGCTGGAGTTAATGTACCATCGACATCAAATAAAACTAAAACGTCTGGTCTTTCTTTGTAAGCAAATTCGGACATTGTGAATGTGTATGTTGAGTGTTGTTGATTGTTTTTACTACTAGTTGTAGTCAGTTTCTTGTGTATGCTCTTATATTAATAAAAACAAGACAACACCATTATTATAAAACTAAAAATACTAACACGTCAGCATTATATTAATAATATCCTCGAAACACTTCAATGTAACGTGCTCGAATTGCTATAAATAAAACTCGAAACCAATGCTACTAATATCATTATCGAAACATTTTTATTTTTCTTTTTTGTTGATGGAGAAGAATTTTTTTTTTCCATTATTTTTTTCATCATTTTTTTTTTCGCTTATTTTGTCAAGTGACTGCGTTGTGTTGTCATCCAGACTTTCAAATGCTCTTTCAGTGTAAGAAATAATGGTAGTCAGTTTTTCTTCTCTTAAATGATTACTTATTACTATGTGAGACGTGATTGCGGCAATGTATACACTATCTTAATGCAAGCAACACACGTACTGTTCAATTTTTGATCAAATAGTTCCATCAGCCAGGTCAAAAGGGCAAACCGTTGTGATATGCAATTACAAAGCTACATGATTTGATTGACTTGAATTGAGAAATGCGAAAAAAAAAAAGAAAAAATAAGTGATGTGCAATTAGAATTATATATATAAAATTAAATACGTAAAAAAACTAATCAAATAATATTATGAAAAAAGATAGAAACAAAAACCAAAGGAAAAGAATCCTGGTTAATGACTTAATAAAATATTAGCAAATGACTTAAGCCAAGTTTTGGAAGTAACCTGGGAATTCTTTGAAGTTGTATTCCAAAGAACCTTTTCTGGACAAAAATTTGACGAAAGAACCGTCATCTTTGACTTCACCAGCATCTCTCTTTTTGATGTAATCTTCTCTGTCCAAGTTGGTGAAACCCCATTTCTTGGATAAAATGATTTTTTGTTGACCTGGGAACTTGTATCTAGCTCTTCTCAAACCTTCAATGACAACTGGCTTGTTGACATCTTTAGCTCTACAGGAGAAAATAATTTGACCAATGTCAACTCTGGCAGCTAAACCATGTGGTTTACCCCAAGCACCTCTCATACCTTGTTGCAATCTATCGGCACCGGCACAAGACAACATTTTATTGATTCTTAAGACGTGGAAAGGATAGACTCTAACTCTCAAATGGAAAGCTTCTCTACCAATTTGGGTGGTAATATATTTGTTAGCACAAATACGGGCAGCTTCCAAAGCTTCAGAGGACAATTGTTCCAATTCGTTAGAAACTAAATGGATACACAATGGAAATTCATCGACTGTAGCCTTCTTTTTACCTAAATCGTAAATTCTGATTTTAGCATCTGGAACAGCTCTGTTGTATCTGGATTTTGGATAAGGCTTGTTTTTTTGATATCTATAACATCTAGCAGGTCTTCTAGCCATCTTGAGTGAAGTTTTGATAAATGTGAAGGTGGTTTTTCTTTGCTTTTTGATTATTAGGAATATGAATAATCATAGATCAATATATACGTAAGTATACAAGAAGCTCATTACTAATGAAAATCTCATTTCAAATGACACTCGAATACGAATGGAAAAAAAATAGTTGATGTCTTGAAAATATGATCACTGTGTTCTGCGCGTATATTGGGCAGTATACTATTATACATCCCAAACAAGTAATTAATATCCAAAACGGGTTCTTATTGGGAAACATCTACTAACATCTTTTTTTTTAGTCATTCTCTTTTTGTTCCTTTATCTGCAAGCTTCTTTTTGTTCTACCTTGCAATACAAAATCATAAAATGTTATAATGTTACCGGATGTACAGGTGTTGATATTTACGTTACAATTTACTCGTTTGAACATTTCTTTTTCATTTATTTTTTTTTTTTACTTTTTTTTTGTTCCTGTTACTTGAATCAAATAGTAATGGAATGAGTCCATCTGTAATACACATACTGATAAAATTGTCACCTGTAGTCGGCAAAGACACAACAGATAAACCAAAATCACCAAAAGTATATACATTCGAGTCAAGATGGGTAAATATGCTATTATAAGATACAAGACTAAGAGAAGAACAAAGGATCTGGATCTGATCTATAACGAATTAGCCAATCCGGAACAAGTTAAAAAATTACTGAACCAACCGTTAGATGAAAATTTACCTGGTTTAGGTCAATACTACTATATACACTGTGATAGATATCTAGAAACTGCATCGGCTTTGAAAACCCACTTGAAGGGGAAAGTCCACAGAAGAAGAGTCAAAGAACTAAAAGGTGTTCCATATACCCAAGAAACCTCTGATGCTGCAAGTGGATTGGACGTCAACAAGTTCATGAAAAGAGTAGATGAAATCACAAATACCATAGGACCAAATAAGGAACTGATCGAAAAAGATTTGAAAACTCATCTAGATACCGTGTTGGAAAACGCCAGTGAAATCGATAAAATTTCGTACTTGGAAAGAGTACAAAACCAAGAAAATGGTATTCCAACAACGAGTGTTCCTGTTGTTGTCGCTGAAACTACTACTACTACTGCTACAGAAGTCTCGGTGGAAGCTGTCTCGGAACCACAGCATTAGGTCCCCTTTATTGTATACATTAGCTCTAGTACATTGTGTGTATATTACTACTATTATTATTATTATTATTATTATTATTACTACTACTACTACTACTACTACTACCACTAATATCAAGTTTGTAGGTATCCTTCTTTTTTCAAAACGTCTGATAGTTCCAATACGTTCGTTAGCAATATCTGAGTTTCGTAATCGCTCGATTTGTTGAACACAGATTTCTCATTGTCCTTCATTTTGCAAACATCGTAATGAGTTCCGTTATAAAACAATATTATGAAGTCGTTGAACTTGTCCTCATTGAACTTTTCAAAACTTTTAAATTTCAAATCTAGAACGTATATGGCAATTTTGAAATAATTCGACAAAATAGATATTTCAATACCTCCTCCCCAAACATTTCTATCCAGGATCCATCGACTGTACTCTTTCACTGGTTTCTCCAAGACAGCTTGGTTGAACTCGACTGGGTTCTTTAAAATATGGTCGGAACATATCTTTCTTAGTTTGTTGCTATAGGACATACGTTCTTCTGAATTGGTTGGTTTGAATAAACAATACGAAAACGAATGAAATAGACACGAATTGTCATCCGGGATATCTTCAAGCAGCAAATTCTTGTGGACGATTTCGTTCTTCAAAAGTTTCCTGTCCTTCGCTTTCTTCTTGGATTCTGTAATTATTGGGTTCCCATCCAACTCTGTATCTATTGTTATTTTATCACCATTCTTTATACCAAGATCTTGCAAAGACTGTGTGCTAACTTCATTATCACCGTCATTGTTATTCAGATCGTACACGCTGATAGATCTAATAGGATATCCAAATCTCACAGATCGATATTTATCCTTAGAAATTTTATGACTGAAAGTCTCGGCGTCAATATAGTGGTTTATCAAATCTAATAGCGTTGCAGTTTGTTCTGCTTCGGTAGGTATGCTTATGATTTTCGATTCACTACCTACAGAAACCTTGATTCTCATTGCTATGTTTTTCAGAGGCTATTTTATTTGCTTAGAGTTGAGAGTTGAGAGTTGCATTTCGATAAGAGTTGCTGATAACAGCCCCCCCACAATTAATACTTCCTTCAAGAAACACACACACACACACACATCACCAATTATTCGGATATGTATACATACCGAGTGCTGTATATCTCTTTGTTCGGTGATCGGACAACTTTGAACAGTTTTTCTGGTCAGTTTTTTCCCATTTCGTCGATCTCGACATGAAAACTGAACAAAAAAAAATGTTCAACATCTTCAAGTACTTTTTATAGGCAATTGCAGGCAAATGAGATTTTTCTTTCATCTAGATGCGCATCGACATTTTTTTTTTTTTTCTCTATAGTACGGGACAAGAGCTTAGCGTCTTAATCATATATATATAAAAATTGTATTAATTATAAAGAAATAAAATTCATATACAAAAGACAGCATCACCAATTGTGAACTACATGTTAAACTAAACAGTTGAATTACACTAATAACACACGATAAAAAGGAAAAATGATCAAGTCACCAAACCAATTACAACAAGAAGCCAAACTCTACAAGTTCAACAAGTCCATACCATTAAAGATATACTTGAAAACATGCATATCACTTATAGACAAAGCACAGATTCTTTCGAATGAAAACCAAGACTTGGAAAACGCTTACGTTTTTTACATGAGATATCTGGATCTGTGTATGAACAAACTGTCCTAACATCTAGAAATACTAACTGCGCAAAAACAGCTGCAGCGAACCACGGGGTCTTTAGAAGTCAAGGAGTACTACCAGATTCTTCAATTGGAAGTCCCGGCTATTCTCAAAATAGCAGAAGAGATGCAAAAAAAATTGGAGAGTTTGTACCAAAAAGAGTTGGTCAAACAATACATAAAGCCAACTGTCAAGCATCAGTTCCAAAACTCTCACGAGTCTAGGCTAAACAAGGTACAAGTGAAAGAGGATAATGACTATACATTGGAATTCAAACTTCCATCGTCTTTCAATGAAAACCTGTTCAACCAATCATTACAGCATATGAAAAAGAATATTATAAAAAGTAAAAGCAATGCAAACGATATGCCAAATAACAATACGGATGGAAGTGCAGAGGGGAAGCAGTCTGAGACTGACATTAAGGATGAAATGAAAATAAACTATCCGGATCTTCCCAATCTATGTATCTAGACAGAAAGAAAAAAATTAGAAACTTAGCTAACTAATCACTCAAAAAAAAATGTGTAATAAACTCTTTGAAAAATAATAAAACCTCTATCAATTTCCTTGATTGATTCTTCTCAAGATCAATTGGTCTATGCTTTGCAGTAGTTGTTTCGTAATTTCATCAGGGTCGATGTCCTTCTCGGTATCTTGTAGAATGTACTCTGACGCAGACGAAACTGCTGATTTACCTATGCTATTTTTGAAAATACTGTCGTTTCCATTGTTGTAATTGGATAAAATAATCTTTTCCATGATAGGTACGATTTCGTTCAATTTGCCAAAACGCGACATGACTCTGTACTGGATATACAAGTTGGCCACTAGAAGTATCAAAATCATTAAAAGTATCAACGTGATGAAATTTGATGAAATTTGGATATTTTTGATGTGTTGTAATATAGTAGTGATGTTGCTGTCTTGCATGTTTTTGTCAGCGTTGTTTGATGAAGTTTTCATGAAAGATTGGATAAAACCAGAGTTAGTAGGTGATTTATTCAAAGATTCAGGGGAGTTAGCATCCAACAGCATTCCATCTTCTGGTCCTAGTAGGAAACTCTTTGGAGAGCTTGTGTTCTTTTCACCAATAGATAGAACGGACGAATTGGAAGACATTGTGACTCTTTGCTTCACAGTTTTTTGAGTAACGACTGTTTCTCCACCTGCGGTAGAGGTGAACGGTGCAGGGGATTTAGGGGCTTGTCTCGAAGCTTCTAGTAGTGACATTTGCTTCTTCGTTGTGGAGTTTTCTATGGTTTCTTGTAAAAAGACAATGAGATCCTTGGTTGCAGCAATTTGTCCGCTTTTCACCGACTTCTCGATCATTGATTTTATCCATGACCCACTTGTCCACTCTACAAAATATAAAATCTTCAAAACAGCTTTCCCCTGAGGAGCCCATCTGATCATGTATCTTGTTTGAACATTGAAACTGGACCCGGATGGGACATCTGGTGTCGAAGTGACGTTCAAAACATTGATATAGTCGTTGTAGTCTAATAACAATATGGTTTCTCTCACGTAGCACCTAGTAGTCTTTGGACCTATTGGATAGTTCAAACCTTTGTCGTACTGATACTCTCTGTACTTCTGGCCATTCTGGTTTATCTTATCACTGAAACTACCAAGGTTTGGTGGGCTGAAATTAGAACTGTTCTGGTTACTCAGGAACTCAAGGGTATATTTTGGATTTTCACTGCTGAACAATACTTCAAAAACGATACCTGGAGGAGCGTCTAGTTCTAACTCGGCCAACAAGTACTCTGCAGTGTCTTGTTCTGGTGAAGAAATAAAGAAAGTTTCTTCGTGGAACAAGGGACCGAGGTACTCGTACTGTGCCGCTTCATTAAAATCGGAAACCTCAATTTGCCCCTCTTCAACTTCGTCTTCTTCATCGGTATCGTACTCATCATCGTCTTCTTCGTCGTCCTCGTCGTCGTTCTCCTCATTTTCGTCACCTCCCCTTACATCTTCTTTCAGTGTACGGTCAGAAACTCTATTTGAGTACTCATCATAGCTTTCGTCCACGGACTCATCCACAGACAAGATTTCGTCTTCTAAATCTGAATAATTCTTCTTCGAATTGTTACTCTTGCTATTTCCTATTTTGAAATTACTGGTATTTGCATTGTACTGGTGATCAATAGAAAACGAATCTATCAATAGTCCGGAAGAATTATTCGGAGAGTTCACGTCATTCTTCTTATTGTTGCTTCCATCCAGACTGGCCAATAGTGGTTTTTTTAAACTGAATTGGTTATCCCAAATACTCATAACAATAAGCTTTACTATATCGGACTTGTTGAAATTGAAAAATGTAAATGTCTTACCATACACAGTGGTTATAGTCACACTATTTGTGTCATTAATCATGTTTCTTACACCATTGTCATTTTTTCTATTATTATTATTATTATTGTTATTATTATCATCAGCACTACTACCTGATGCATCCACGTCTTTTCCAGATACAGTGGTGTCATTCTGTCTTACTCTGAATCTATTTTTCAAAACATCACCCATTACATCAATCACTTCAATGTCATGCAAATATATAATAATGTTCGTATTCCAAATATTTAATATATTTTTAACACTGCGGAATGAAATATAGTTTTCAGAAATAAACATCTCACCATTACAAAGTGTTGAACGTGGAGATTTCATCTCATTCTTAGGAGAAGTACTACTTATGTCATCAGCAATGTTGTTTTTGTTGTTGTTGTTGTTGTTGTTGTTGTTATTGTTATTAACAGGTTCCTTAGCCAAAGAACACGTGTAAGGTTCACCAATCAAACAATCATCTATAGGAACGGACTTGAAAAATGAATGGAACTGGTTGTTTTTCTGTGTATTAGCATATGGTATCTTCAATGCAGTTTTCCCATTATCAATGTAGTATTTCACAGATTCGTTCTCTTCTTCCCTCAATGAATTCAAATCCATGTCATTAGAGTTCAAGGAACTTTCGTCCATTGGTAAATCATTGTTCCCACCAAAAGATGTAGTATACGAAGAACCAGAATCTTTCTTTCTGTGGCTGATACTACTCACTCTTTTGTGTTCTTTACCTTGATCACTCTTGTTGCTGTTGTTATCTTTTGTATCTTTCCCAGATAATACATCTTTATTCTTGATAGTTGCAGTAGTAGTAGTAGTAGATGCAGCCGCTGTAGAGAACGACAACGAAGCCAACATTGAATTGAACAACGCTCCAGCAGATTGTGCATCTAGTAGGCTCTTTGCAGTAACTCCATTACTGACTCCTACTGAGGAATTTAAAAATCTTTCCTCTTCTGGATGTACCGAATTGGATTCTATAACATCCAAATCAGAGATCACCTTGTCTTTCTCCTCTGTACAGGAACTACTACTACTACTACTGTTACTTGATATTTTTATACAATTGGCACTACTCGACTTCTTATCTTTTGCACCATTATCACTACCTTGTTCCACATATCCTAATTCTATGACTGCTCTTTCTCCTTTTCCTTCTCCTTCTCCTTCTCCTTCTACTTTCTTACGATCTATATCTATAATATCATCCACCATTTCCACTCAGCTATTATTCTTACCCTTGATCTTACGTCTTTATTATAGAAGAATCCAATTAATCAAGAAACACTATTAGAGAGAATTGAAAATAGAGTACATCTATTATTATATCGGATATAATACCAACGCAACATATATAATCTATGCTCTACCGCTCAAACAAACACACATACACATGATCTACAAACCATATAGAGATAGATGTCAACAATAATCATCATTATCATTATCGTATCGTACAATCATTTCGCTGGCACGTTTCCTCTTCCCCCTCAAAAAAAACCAAGTGAGATAACCCTCAACAAAAAAAATACCTCCTAATCCTAAACAGTCGTCTATGCACTCGTCTAAGAGAATAACGATTCAACGCTTTTTTTTTTTCCGGTTGTTGTCTTAAGGAAATATGATTAGATGATAGTGATATATGAGAAGGGTAAGTTAGCAAGGGCATCTTTTAATTACGCTTCAAAAGATGCATATTTATGAGATTGGTAAGAGTGACCAGTGAAAAATAAGGCCAAAAGAGAAAGAACATGATGCAATCTACAGTTATTATTGATTGGCCAAGCAATATGCAATGCTATAACGATACTCGGTCTATTAGGAGTGTTGAAAAAAAGAGTGTATAACTTACTACTTTTTAAAAACATTTTGGTACGAGTCTGTATGTGCATGTGTCACGTAATAGTGTAGACACGTGCTTTGTTTTAGATTTCAAATACGTCAGACGTCTATATGACAGACGCTTAGAGCGTTTTTTTTCCATTATTATTATTATTATTATTATTATTATTATTATTATTATTATCATCATTTTTTGTTTTTTGTTTGTTCGTTCTTTGTATGTATCCGTAAGAACTAAAAATTTTATACTGTAGTGCACTGGGGTAGTTTCAAACTATATTCACGAATCGTTACGATATAGTCTAACATGAACAAGAAAATCACGAAAATCACTGGAGAAAGCATTAGATTATAATTGCTGTTGTTGTTATTTCCACGTAAGGTGAATTTGTACAATTAGACATCATGGGTACCATTGTTGATAATCATACAGATCCAATTGAATTTAAGAATACTTCTGCACAAGACGACAATCATATGAAGGATGAATCTATTCTCTCGTCTGGCAATGATATTGTTAGTAAAACAGGAACATCACCAACACCATCATCACCACCACCACTACCCCATGTGAATGTTAACCAATTGCCACTATCCATATTAGTGAGAAACTTGTGTTTGTTTGCCATCGGTGAAATTAAACAATTTTTCAAATTGAGTAAACCTAATAAGAGATTTGAATTTTTACAAATGATCATATATTTGAGAAACCAGTTCTTGAGACTATACGTTTTGATCAAATGGTGTAAAACCATTAAAAAAAACAATTTCCATTTGTTAATTGATCTATTAAACTATTTGAGACAACAAAATATGAATATAGGACATTGTATATGGCATTTGAAAAATTCAGTTATATCAAGTACAATCAATGCTAAATTACCAAATCCTGATCTAGAGACAGCTTTGGAAGTGTTCAATTTGGGTAGACCGAATTTGAACGACGAAGACCATATTGTAAACAATAATAATAACGACAATGATAGTGTGATACCTGTAGATTTGATTAAAAAAAAATTGAGAGACTTGGATGTGTTGCTATCTATTAGAGTAGCTATGATGGATCTACCCTACATCTACAAGTTAGTACAGAACCATTATATTCAAGATGGTAGATTGACAATTAGAATCATGAATGAATACGAATTACAATTATCGACGGCAACGCCTTATTCCCCTTTTTATTTTGTTGATTTTAAATTATTATTAGAAGATGTCCATGAAAATACCAGCAGTAGTACTCAGGATAGGAAAAGTTTTATTTTGAAAAAAAATATCAACGATTTGTTACAAAGAGAAAGAGATAATCCAAAGATTCTATACGTATTGGAAGAATTCTTAGCCAAATACATTCTATCGTTAAAAATTTATCTATGTCATAGAAAATTGAACAAATTGGCCAAACAGAAATATTCAAATAATTTGATATACAAATACGATCAAAAAAATTCACTAATAAATATTAGGTACTGGGTTTCATCAAGAATAGTAGCTCAAACAGATTGTAAATTGACTATTGGAATAAAAAAATACTCGCTAAAAGACGAGGACGACCATGATAAAGAAGAAACCGATCTACCAAGAATGGAATTGGTTTTGAAATGGGGGATCACTAATTTGGATAGTTTACCCTTCAAAATCACCACTACGTACAACACTGATATTCTAAATACCCTATTTGATGTCATTGACGAAATCATATTCAACCATATCCAAATCATAAAACATCATTTGGTTTCTATAGATAATGGGATATTCACAAACAACACCATACAAAAACAGGAACAACCTCTACCGATCGAAAACGATGAGAATTTGGAAACCAAGAATAACAGTAACGGCATGTCGATTACAATGATGGACAGTATCACTGGTGATAAGAATACCACAGCAACCGACATGACTTCGCTAACCATATATCTACCATCAACGTGCACTACAAACGCACCAGTCAAATTGAAAATCAATCCAATAACAGGTCTACTTTTTTTCTCAAACCCAAATTCACAGTTGTTGTTGAACTACATGGATAGGTTGAATAGAAACATGATGACCCCACAAGATATAGTCCACTCGTTGTACCAGTTGAAGTTGGCGAAAACAGTGCATATCTTGTCAAACATGTTTTCTAAATGTGGATGGACGGTATTCAACAACAACTCCATGAAATTACCTCTGAACGTGTTGCATCCTCATCACCAAAAAATCTCTTTACAAAAAGCAAACATACTGATTGAAGACATATTTATCAGATTGAGCGTGTGGCCAGCCAATTGGTATTTGGTTGTCAGTGTTTTTTCATCGCCGTCGTCGTGTTTTGTAGAATTTAAGATTGCTAAAATAATTTCCAAAAAGGGGAAATGGTGTTTGAAGTACATATCTGACAATTTGAAAGACAAAATTGAAAAAGATGAGCATCAGGATACCACGACTAGTAGCTCCAACATGACGAAATTGGAACATATAAGCTATCAAAGAATCGATTTTTTTTCAACAACAATCTTATCCAAAATCATTAATCACATTATCCTAGACTCTTTGAACGAATTGGGAATTGAGAAAAACATTGTTACAGAGTCTCACAAATCTATGTTGCCGAAGTACGTCTCAGAGACGTTTGATAAAGACAACAGCTCGACCGTTATTGCAATGGACATCAACTCTCTAATGAAGACATCGGTCTCCATCCTAGATTCAACAGTGTTTTTGATCATCAACTTCAGTCAGAAATCAGAGCAAAACAAAATCTCGTTGTACGGAAGATTTTCAATGCTCTTCGACACACAGCTGCTAAGGTCCTCGGACTGCGCAGAGTTGATGATCAAGTTTATCGATGATAAATGTTTTGTCATGGAGACCTCTACTGATGAGAGAAACTCCCGTGTTGTTGATCATTTGAACAGTTTTGGCAACCAGCTTGCCTTTTTCAATAAAAAGCTATCACATCTGATTGTTCTTAGTGACGTGATCAACAGATTGACTCAGAGTTTCAACTCGCCGGATTTTAAAGTGATTTCTCTGAAACCAAACGAAGTCAAATTCAATTACCTACCTTCTGTAATGAACTCCTTGCGTGATGAAGAGAAATCAGACTGCACAATCAGATTACCAGTGCAGAGTCTCACTCAAAAAGACACCCGATTAGAATTCCAGTTGGATTCCACCAATCCACAAGCTGAATTGAACCCATTCATTCAACAATCCATCTACGATCACGAATTCTTATTCAAGTATTTCCAGTTTACTTCAAACCTCTTTGTAACAATTGAAAATTTCAAGAAAAGCAACAACCCAATCAACTCGCCACTGTTTTTCAGAATTCACAGCATGTCACAATATCAATTGTCGTACATCTACTACGATGAGTCTCTGTTGCAGATTGAAGAGATTGCTTTGTTGATCGACATCAAGACCAAGATCATCAAGAAGAAACAAGAACTTTTATTTTTTGTGCGTTTTGCCCAATCTCCAAGTATGAGTACTAGATGCGGGGACTTGATGACCAGTGTGAAGTCATAATGTTTTGAAATCAAAAAACCTATACTGAACAACACAGAGCCGGTCAAGTTGATCAAGTGTAAAACTGTCGTCAAATTGAACAATGCAGTCTGCTGTTCAGACATCGATATGGCCGAAGTTCTAACTGAAATCCACAAAATCCTAACAGCCTAGTGTTTTTTGTTACAAATATATAGTCAATATAAATAACAATATAGCATTTATTTGTATCTTGTAACATCTACGGAAATTTTTCATTTCATGTAGTATTTGTTTACTTTTCTAGTAGCTCTTTACTACTTTTTGTTATTGGGGTATGTTATTCCCAAGTACTTTTCAACTTCTGAAAAAATAAACATATCGAGCGCGCGTAAAATAAGGGGAGACTCATCAGTTTTCATTTCAAGATGCATGCAAGATACCATTATTTTGCATCTTTTGAAATCAAAGTACACTAGAGTAGATTATGAATAAAGCAAACCATGGACTACATGATAAATAATTTAAATAGCATCATCGCCATTAGCATCGGACTATTGAGTTATTTTGCTCTTTTAAACACAATAAACGAGAATTCCAACAAGTATGAGCAAAAAACCATAGGAACAAGCTACACTCCTAAAACCAATGCAATACCAAATTGTTTGATGCAAGGCACTTTTGATAAAAATCTTGACACACCAATGATAACACTTGTAAAGCTTTCAGAAATTCAGAATACTTTGCCGACTGCTAAATATCTAGAGGACTCGCATTTCAACTCATCAGAGTTGGTCAGAAACAAGGATATGTACAAACACTCATCAAGTGCCAACTACTACGAGCAGATATATCAGACCCCTATTTTCCCTCAGGATGTCAAGTATTTTGTGCAAATAGCCTTAATGTTGGTCTTTGGTATAATTATGATTTACCTTTTTATAGACACTTTATTGGCACAAAATGAATCTTTAATGTGGTGTGGTACGAGTCCTGAAATAGTCAACATTGAAGAAGAACATGTTAAAGTTAAGAGTGCAATAAAAAAAGAAGCCCAAAGAACACTACAAACGTCTACTACTTGTGAAGATGATTTAGGAAATCAAGTGGTGAATACAGCACTATCTTTGGAAATCACCAATTGTTTGAGCACTTATGAAGGACATAGAAGCATTTTTTTGAATTCAAAAGAGTCAAGTTCAGAAAACAATATTTATTGTCCTGATACAGAAGAGAAGCATTTCATCCTTCTGTTGGATGAACTTGACGATGAACCGAGATCAATGAATTACTTGCCTCCAGCAAATAAAAACAGTGCTTTGAGCAAAATGAAAAACATTAGCCAATTGAACTTTTTAGAGTACAATCACTTTATAAGGCTCATGGATGATATTAGCTTTGAAGATTGCATGCCAAATACAAAAGAAAATAATCAGTACCCAGACTGCTATACAGAGAATTCATTCAAAGGATACAAACATTCATATCTGAGCACAACACTAAGAGTGTTCAGATTATTTCCATTTGGAAATTTTAATATTCCGGTATTAAAACAGCTATGGGATTTGTACAAAAATGCAGATGTTATGGACGAAAGTTTAGAACTATCATACACTTTTATAACATTGATGAGAAACAGCATCTCACCGCAACTTGGGAATGTGTTTAGAGAGATGTTATTGGAGGACGTTGAATTCCTAATAGCAAAGCTCCAAGACACGAAAAATGTGGCCTTTTTTAAACATCAATTGTTTTTTATTGTAGATACAATGATGGCTAAAAACAATTGTGCTGTTGATAAAAGCCGTTTGGATAAAGTGATCAGCGGATTGGTGGAAACTGGGATACGGTTACAAGATGAATTAAAGTATAAAATCTGTATCGGTGCGTGTTGCAATATTCTATGTGCAATGGATATTCCTGCTCTTACTGAAGATTTTGAAATCATTTTCCCCTTTAACAAATGCAAAAGCATCAATGAAATTATCTCCTACATGTTTATTTTCAAAACACTTTTACTGAATTGTAGTTCAAAAAACAATGTAATTTTCATGAATTTCCACAATTTGTTTTACAAATACGCTAGAACACAGACCGATATATCGGAAAAATATTACAAGAACAGGTCAGTTCGTGAAATCAACTTGCGAGTATACAATATTTTTGCCAGCTTCAAGAGATCCCTCGAATAGAGGTTGGCGCACATATAATGATAATAAAAAAAATGGCTTATAACAATACAAAAAAAATAACTGCTTTCAACCAGAGTCGAACTGATGATCTCCGCATTACTAGTGCGACGCTTTACCAACTAAGCCATGAAAGCAAATTAATGAAAATCAGATTATTCTAGAAAATCAAAACTAATTCTATAGTAGCTTAAAAAGTATATTTAATCCGTTGTATACAAATGATAAAAAAAAAATACAAGCTCCGTGATAATGTAAATATCACTGCTGCAGTTTTATTTCAAAACAAAACAAACATAAAGAGATGTATCTATCATTATCTCAGCTTAAGAGATGTATGTATGTTTGGTAAACTCCAGCCTTTCTTAATGCTTCCGTCAAGCCTCAGATCAAATACAAACAATAGAAAAAAAAGAATATAAAAAGCAAAAAAATAAATGCTTTCAACCAGAGTCGAACTGATGATCTCCGCATTACTAGTGCGACGCTTTACCAACTAAGCCATGAAAGCAAATTATTTGATTTCTTGAAACTTTGAGTGAATCTGATCATCTTGAATTGATGGCAATAGTTATTGTTAAAGCTATATATTTATGTCGTTTATTGATTCACCTTGGGTCATTAGAAAAATTTTGTAGTAAAAGTTTTTAAAAAACTTCACTGGCTTATACAAATACTCCAAATTAATCTTGTTTTTTGTTTTTGTTCAAAACAGTATCGACACTCTGGACTTCTTTATTCAATACATGAACAATCTGTGCTGTGGCTTTCTCATGTTTAAGCACGTAAAATCAGATGTTATCAATCAAAAACCGATGGATTATAATTGAATCTGCCAGTGATTTGTACAAAGTTTGTAGAAACTATGGCAAAATAATGTCTTACCTTGTTTCTTTCATCAGTTTTATGCTACGCCTTGAATCTATGTCAATGAAATCACGTGCCGATAAGTTGAAGTTTTCTGATTTTGATTTTGATTTTGATTTCTGTTTTTTTTTTGTCCCTTCATTTTTACTTTTAGGTGCAAAACTTAAACTTTGATCTTGTACATGCAGAAAATATATCACAACAATATTTTCACAAACCAGCACACAGACCACACATAGATCTTATTTGCAGAACGAAAAACACAGAGCAAACTCTTCAACTAAACAACACAAAACTCAGATAGAAAGACTTCCTATTATAGCGCATAGTGGTTTCAACTTAGCCTGAATAATAAAAAATAAAAAAAAAAAAACAGTAATAAAATGACAAATAGAGAGTCAAATTTTTTGGTAGTGCTGCACATTTGTGTTGCGTTTCTTGGCCTGTTTAGAACAGCGCAGTGTACTGAAGAAAATCCAATCACTACATATGAACCCACCACACATACACTCTACTACACTGCAGGCTGGGTCACTGCCAAACCAGATTTTGTGCATGACAAAAGAGTTATTGGATTTAACGGCGTATGGCCATGCCCCGACATTCACGTGAACAAAGGAGACAGAGTTTTGCTATACTTGACCAATGGGTTTCCCGAGGAAGAAGGCATAAACACGTCCTTACATTTCCATGGACTATTTCAAAATGCATCGTATGGGAACTCTAACCAAATGGATGGGCCTGAGATGGTGACTCAGTGTCCTATCCCCCACGGAGAAACGTATCTCTACAATTTCACTACCGATGACCAAGTCGGCACCTACTGGTATCATTCTCATTCTGGAGCCCAGTACCTTGATGGGATGAGAGGAGCGTTTGTTATTCATGATAAAGAAATGGAGCAGGATACGTGGAACATTGATAAAGAGTACGTGGTACAGTTGAACGAACACTATTACGAGCAGTATTACGATATTATAGACCAGTTTCTATCAAGATACAATCCAACTGGCGCGGAGCCTGTTCCTCAGAACTTCCTATTCAACAACACTTTGAACGGAACAGTACGTTTTGACTATGATAAAAAGTATTTGCTAAGGTTTGTCAATACAGGTGTTTTTGTATCTCAATTTGTCTACTCTGAGGATCATGTTTTCACTATTGTCGAGGTTGATGGTGTTTACATCGAACCAGAAACGACACATTTGATAGAGTTGGCACCAGGACAAAGAGTGTCGGTTTTGGTCGACTCTTTGAGTGAAGACCAAGTAAAATCCAATTATTACCCACTTTTACAAATCCCGGATAAATCTATGTTGGATGTTATTCCTGATGACTTAGAAATTATCAAGAGAAACTATATATTGTATCCAGATCAAGAGATGCCTGTTGATTTCCGCATTCCAGAAGAAAAAGATCTACCAGAGCTTGTCACGGATGACTTTTCAATGACCACGTTGGACAAACAAGAATTGCTACCACCGTACGATTACAAGATCGAACTAGACGTCATTATGGACAATTTAGGGGATGGTGTGAATTACGCCTTCTTCAACAATATCACTGGTGTGGCACCGAAAGTACCAACTTTATTCACAGCATTGACGTCACCTCCAGATCTATTATTCAATCCTGTAATATATGGCGACAACATCAACGCTTTTGTTTTACAAAAAAACGAAATTATTGAAGTGGTCGTTAACAATTATGATGACAACAGACATAATTTCCATTTACATGGCCACAATTTCCAAATCGTTCAAAAATCAAGAGACTTTGAAGAGCCTACACCATATAACGAATCTGCTCCCTTGATGGATTTTCCAGATTATCCAATGGTGAGAGATACGGTGTTTGTAGAGGGATATGGACACACTGTTTTGAGATTTAAGGCTGACAATCCAGGTGTTTGGTATTTCCATTGTCATGTTGAGTTCCACTTAGACCAGGGGTTGTCTGCGGTGTTCATCGAAGCTCCAGATGAAATCCAACTGTATGAAAAATCTGTCAATCCGAACATGGAACATATCTGTCAAGCAGGTAATATGAGAACGAGAGGTAATGCTGCTGGAAACTATGAAGATTGGCTGGATTTGACAGGCTTGAGTAGACAACCCAAGCCGTTGCCGAAAGGGTTTACTCTAAAAGGTTACATTGCATTGGGAATATCTATCATGACTGCTCTATATGGTCTGTATTCTATCACCGAGTACGGCCTAGACGACCATGTCACTACTGCAGAAAAAGAGCAGATAATGTTCAACAACTTGAAGACATTACTTGCAACTGGCAGTGACAGAGATCTGTCATATGATGTGAGGAGTAGCGAAAGCCAAGAAAGCAATCAAGATGACCAAACCGCTGCGTTGATAACACCTGAAAGCAACTAGTCATTGTTGAATAATCTCTGATATATTTTGTATAGATTAGTTAGGAACTGGCTCTATAAATAATAACCGTTTAGCAAGACCATCTTAACAAGAGACACGCTTGACAGAACCGGGCTTAAAAAAAAATAAATCCAAACACGGACGTAAAATGCGATTGTCTTACTTTTCAGTAAATGGAGGGGTTCGAAAAAGTCGCTTATCTTATCTTAGGTAGTGGAGCATTTCTCATCCAAGTAATAAACAATTATCAGATCTTAACAAACCTCTGGATCTAACTAAAGTAACCGGATACCGAAAACCAACACAATGTCTAGCTACATACCCATTGATGTTAAGAAATTATTAAAGAGCATAAAAAATAGAAAGAGCCACAAATATACTGTCATTTCGGCAATATGTGCAGCAACTCTAGCAGTTGTTGTGTTTACCATTTGTTTTTTCCGCAAGGGATCCTTTCAATTCCCTGAATGTAAAGACTGTGGAGCATACAGGGCTCTACCACCTTTATTCCCAGGTACTTTGAAAGAAATCTTTAACGATCAAGATTTCAGGCTGAAGAGTATTGCTCATTTATCTGGAGCAGTTAAAATTCCTACGCAAGTTTATGACAACTCCCCAAACCCAACAGGTCACAAGGACGACTATTTGTGGAACAATTTTACAGTTTTCCAAGATTACTTGCAAGAAACTTACCCACTCGTTTTTCAAAAATTCACATTCGAGAAAGTCAACCACCACGGCATGCTGATGACGTGGGCCCCTAAAGGTACTCTTGGAAAAAAGCCAATGGCTTTCCTGTCGCACCAGGATGTTGTTCCTGTTGATCCAACAAGCATTGGAAAATGGACTCATCCTCCGTTTGCAGGTGTTTATGATCCAACAAATGAACACATATATGGAAGGGGTGTGGTCGATTGCAAGTTGCTGCTAATATCGCAGTTTGAATCTTTGAACAAACTGATTGTTGATGGATTTGAGCCCAAGACTAGACCAATCATCTTGTCTATTGGGTTTGACGAGGAGGCTATGGGTGCATATGGTGGTGAAAGACTGGCAGAGTTTCTACACGAAAGATACGGAGATGACGGCTTATACGGGATTACCGATGAGGGTGGGCTAACTATTCAAACACCGGAGGGTGACTACATTGGCCTGGTTCTTCCATCCGAAAAGGGATACGTTGACATGTTCATCACCCTAGACTCTAACGAAGCTGGTCACGCTTCTGTTCCTTCACTAGACGGTGGCGCTATTGTTATCATGAACAAGTTAGGGGTTTCCTTGTACAACGATCCATACGAACCCACCATCACAGCCAACAATCCTGTGTTGCCATTTTTGAGTTGTGTGTCTAGATACTCTCCCAACTTGTTTCCGGGTTTTACTAAAGCTATCAAATCTGGGAGCGAGTCGAAAATCCTGGAAGCTACAAAATCTAGGTTACAAATCGCGTACCTGTTTCAAACTACTCAAGCTATGGATATTTTCAACAGTGGCGTGAAAGCAAATGCTTTGCCCGAGCAAGCAACTTTGGTCATCAATCACAGAATTGGTTTACACTCAAGTGTTAACGCTACGAAAGATCACGCACTAGAGCACGTTCTAGATCTGGCCAAATCCAATGATTTGAGCGTGACAGTTGTTTATGCCAATGGCAACAACGAGACGGTAAAAGCTGATGGAAAGAACGGTGCCTTTACGATTCGCCTTTACTCATCCCTAGAACCTACTAGAATATCCCCAACAGGTGGTGATGCACTTTACGAAATTATCGCAGGAACAACAGTGAACACTTACAAACAGCCACTTTTCAATCCTCACGGCAACAATTCTGTCTATGTGACTCCATTTTTGAGCACTGGGAACATGGATATGAAGTACTACGACAAACTATCTGTAAGACAGTACAGATATACTGCATCACTTGCTAATGCAGACAGCAACATTCACACTATCGACGAAAAGACAACTGTCAAGTCTTTGCTTTCGACTATTGCGTATCTGTACCAGCTAATCCCAAACATCGATATCTTGTCTGTAGATGAAGATTAGTTAGCTGTTCAACACAAATTTCTTATCAGAATGTATCAACGTATCGAACTCCCTTTTGTTTTGTTTTGAGCTCTTCGGGTTTATTTCTTATCTTGCTGTATTTTGCACCTATTTTCCAATCGGTTTTTATCTCCGGAGAGAGGCAGATAGTGAGCCAAGAGAGTTTTTTCGTATATTTTTTTTTCCAATACAATAAATAGTATATATACGCCATTTAGATTAATAAAATCTTACTTTAGAGATTGTGGCTTGGTCTTCTAATAATACTATCAGAGTGCCCTATGTATTTCTTTGCTTTGATAAATATCTAAAGTCAGAAAACCAAGAGATGTCACAATATATCCCAATTGATGCTCACAAGGCCCTTGACAAAATCAAGGCAAAAAAGAAACCATTATCTATAGCTGGTCTGGTCGTGGCTTTAACGGCTCTTATTGCCATCATTTGCAACCACTTTTCTTCGAGTGGATTTGAGCTGCCTGAATGTAGAGATTGTGGCTCTTACAAAGCGTTGAAACCAGCTTTTAAAGGGCAAATCAATGAGATATTGTACGATGAAGACTACAAACTATCAGCAATAGAAAAACTATGCGGAGCAGTAAGACACGCTACCCAAATATTTGACGATACTCCAGCTCCAACTTTGAAAACTCTTTTATCAGACGATTGGAAAAACTTTACAGATTTCCATGTTTACTTGGAACGTACTTTTCCCAAAACCTTCAGCACTTTGACGGTCGAAAGAGTCAATTACTTTGGTCTTTTATTGACATGGAATCCAGCCAAAATTGTTGCACACAACAAGCCAGTTGTGTTGATGTCTCATCAAGATGTGGTCCCTGTTGATTACAACACTATTGGAAAATGGTCTTATCCACCTTTCAAAGGGGTTTACGATGCTGACACAGATCAGATCTACGGCAGGGGTGTTGCTGATTGCAAAGAACTACTGATTTCACAATTAGAAACAGTGGAAAAACTAATCAGCGATGGGTTTGAGCCAAAAAATAGACCAATTGTTCTATCTATGGGGTTTGACGAAGAAGCTTCAGGGACATACGGTGCCGAACACTTGTCCACATTTTTGGAAGAGAGATACGGAAAGGACGGTGTGTATGCTATTGTTGACGAAGGTGGTGCAGTTGAATTCAGAGATGGAAGCTACATCGGAGGACCAGTCGGTACTGAAAAGGGCTACCTAGACGCTTATATCACCTTGAATACCCCAGGTGGCCATTCAAGTATTCCATTGCCACATACATCAATTGGGCTGATTTCATTATTGAACGTTTTGATAGAAAGTGACCCTTATGAACAAGCGATCACCCCAGGCAACCCTGTCTTGGAACAGATTCAATGTTATGCCAAATACAGCAATATCGATCCAAAGATGAAAAAAGCTGTTCTTAAAAGCGACATCAAAACCCTGGGCAAGATAATCAACGATGATTTATCATGGAAGTACTATTTCCAAACTTCTCAAGCATTAGACATCATTAAAGGTGGTGTCAAGTCCAATGCCTTGCCTGAACAAGTTTCTGTGCTGGTTAACAACAGAATCGGGATCCACTCCACTGTGCAAGATGTTGTTGACCATATCTTGAAGCACGTCAAAACTGTTAGCGAGGAGCATGATTTGACTATTACATTGGAAACTGACAGTGGTGAATTGATTCCTATCAAAAAAGAAGGTGCTAGCGGGGACTTTTTAGTCAAAATGATAAGCTCTCTAGAACCTGCTCCAATTTCCCCTACTGGGGAAGACAATTTCTGGGAAGTCCTTGCGGGAACCACAGTTTCAGTCTACTCTCATGATCTATTCAGTAATAATGGGTCGGCAAACGTGTATGTTACGCCATCATTGAGCACAGGGAACACTGATACCCGTTTCTATTGGAATCTAACCAACAGAATATATAGATACAGTGGTGCTCTATCCGACATTCCAAACAACGAACACACCGTTGACGAAATTATCACTGGTAAGAGCTTGATTTCAAACATTGCCTACTTGTACGAATTCATTCCTAATATTGACAAGTATGTAGAATGAAGTAGGTATTAAACTGTATATCTTTTCTTTATTTAAAGCCATTAAAAACCTGTACCCGGAGTAAAACTCTCAAGACAACATCGAGATTTCGCGGAAAAAAGTGAAAGACTGGAAATCTATCGCACCGAGTTTTCCACCAGTGGTGAAGTTCCCTCTTGTAAAAGTTAGTTTGCATGGTCGTGCTACTCTAAATTAAACAAATCCAAGACCAACAGGAAAGGATGTCAATTGCTGTCTTGAAAAACTTTGTGATTCCTAGTGGAAGCAGATTTGGCTTAGCCGGATCTACCAAGAGTTTACTGGCAAAACAGAGAAGGCTCTTCTCAAGCTCTCTAGTACAGAAAATGGAATACGAAGAGGAAAAAAGCATTGTTGATGAAATCAGAGCAAATCGGTTGTCTCCAGAAGACATTAAAAGATGCTCCAATTTGAGAAATATTGGTATTTCTGCACACATTGATAGTGGGAAAACTACTTTCACTGAGAGAGTCTTATACTACACCGGTAGAATCAAGAACATTCACGAGGTCAGAGGAAGAGATAACGTCGGTGCCAAGATGGACTCTATGGATTTGGAAAGAGAAAAAGGTATCACCATCCAATCTGCAGCCACGTACTGTTCTTGGGACAAAGACAACAGCAAATATCACTTCAATTTGATTGATACTCCAGGTCACATTGATTTTACCATCGAGGTCGAAAGAGCTCTAAGAGTTTTGGATGGTGCTGTTTTGGTTGTTTGTGCTGTTTCTGGGGTCCAGTCGCAAACTATTACTGTGGATAGACAAATGAGAAGATACAACGTTCCAAGAGTCACCTTTATCAACAAAATGGATAGATTAGGTGCCAACCCGTTCAAAGCTATTGACCAAATTGAGGCAAAATTGAAACTCCCATCTGCAGCTGTTCAAGTTCCTATTGGTGCAGAAAACAATTTGAAAGGTGTTGTTGATATCATCAACAGAAGATGTATTTACAACGAAGGTAGCAAAGGTGAAGAATTGAGAATTGACGACAATATTCCTGAAGACTTGAAAGAGCTGGTAGAGGAGAAAAGAGCCCTTTTGATCGAAAAACTAGCAGACGTTGACGACGAAATGACAGAGCTATTTCTGGAAGAGAAAGAACCATCTGTTGAACAAATCATCAGATCTATCAGAAACGCCACCATTGCCAGAAAATTTTCTCCAGTCTTGATGGGGTCTGCCTTGGGAAACACTGGTATCCAATCTGTGTTGAATGCTGTTGTTGACTATTTGCCAGATCCAAGTGAAGTTTTGAACAAAGGTTTGGACATTGCTGACAACGAAAAGGAAATCCACTTGATTCCAAGTTCTGAAGATCCGTTTGTTGGGCTAGCTTTCAAATTGGAAGAAAGTAAGTTTGGTCAACTAACTTATATAAGAATCTACCAAGGTAAATTGAAAAAAGGTGGTTTTATCACGAATGTGAAAACCAACAAAAAAATCAAGGTCAGTAGATTAGTGAGAATGCATTCTAACGAATTGGAAGATGTCACTGAAGTTGGCTCTGGTGAAATCTGTGCTACTTTTGGTATTGAATGTGCATCAGGTGACACTTTCACAGATGGTAACGTTTCTTATTCGATGTCGTCGATGTTTGTTCCTGATGCTGTTATCTCTTTGTCCATCACTCCGAAATCTAAAGACGGGGCCACAAACTTTTCCAAAGCTCTACAAAGATTTACGATAGAAGATCCAACTTTCAGAGTGAAATACGATGCTGACTCTAAGGAAACTATCATATCCGGTATGGGTGAATTGCATCTTGAAATCTATGTCGAAAGAATGAAGAGAGAATACAACGTTGATTGTGTCACTGGTAAACCAGAAGTCTCGTACAGAGAGAGTATCCAAGCTCCTGCTGAATTTGATCAAACGCATAAAAAACAATCTGGTGGTGCCGGTCAGTTTGCCAAAATCGTGGGTAGTCTTACCCCTCTGGAGGCCAAAGAAGGCGAACCAGTGGCTTCAGAAAACAATTTCAAAGCCAAAGTCGTTGGTGGTAGAATTCCTGATAAATACTTGGTTGCTTGTGAAAAGGGTTTTATCGAAGCTTGTGAAAAGGGTCCTTTAGTCGGCGCCAAGGTTATTGGTGTTGATATGTCGATTATCGATGGTGCTATCCATGTTGTTGATTCCAATGAGTTTTCCTTTAAATTTGCCACAATGGCTGCATTCAAAGAGTCCTTCTTGAAAGCCCAACCTGTATTATTGGAACCTATCATGAAAGTTGATGTTACTGCTCCTATTGAGTTCCAAGGTTCTTGTATTTCACTGTTAAACAAAGTCAATGCTGTTATCGTTGATACTGAAAATGGTCAAGATGAGTTTACCATTGTTGCTGAGTGTTCTTTGAACGCATTGTTTGGTTTTGCCACCACTTTAAGAGCTTCCACTCAAGGGAAAGGTGAATTTTCTCTAGAGTTCAAACATTACGCTCCAACATTACCCAATATTCAAAAAGAAATCGTCGACGCTTATGCTAAAGAACAAAGCAAGAAGAATAAATAAATAAATAAATACAATAGCTTCTCGATTTAATAGTAATCATGTACATAGTTTATATAATATATGAAAGAAAGAGATGGAATAATCACAATCTATTTGTAAATGTCATTCGTCTTGATTTTGTTTAATAGATCTTCAATCTTTGGTCCCATTAAGGGCTGACCTCTTCTTGTGGTTTGCGATAGCCTTTCTCTTTTGACCAGTCTGTTTTCATTTTTCTGTTTGATCTCGTTGATGGTGTCAAACTCTTTCTGTCTTCTTTGTTCCTTAGTCAGCCTTATGGTTTGCTTCTCTTCTCTCTTTTGCTGCTTGAAGGCTTTCAATTTCTCAATGTTCTCCTTTTTCTGAGTTTCTTTTCTTTCTCTATAACTCAAACTTGGATCAACTCTAGTACCACTTTTTTCAGATGGGTCTGGAAGACTGTAGCCTTCCTCTTTCAAAGCCTTCAAATAGTTCTTATTCAATCTAGCCTTTTTATGTAAACTCTTTTTAATTTCCTGAACTTTATATTCTTTGGTAAATTTCTTACACTGTTGGATCTTTCTATGCTTGGTGGCACTGAATTTCTTGTCTTTGCTAGCTGGTGGAGTACGGGAGTCCATTGTAAATGTATTGGTTATCTTTTGGTGGTTTCTTCTGTTACATGCGACATAATGTAAGATACCATGATTGTTCCTCGCAACTAAGTCCATATGATCAAAGGCATCATTATTTAAGATATCATTACAAGCGGGCAGACAGGCAGGTAGGTAGACAAAAAGAAAAAAGAAATTTCCAGACTTTAACATTTCGGCATTATAATGGGAGACAATGTGTCCAATAGAAACACGGACTGTGTAGTATAATCATATTTTTAAAGCCCGAAAAGAAAAAAAAGCAGAGAGGAAAATATCGTGGGAAGTGGAAAATTGTAAATCTATATACTCTGATGAGGGTTTAGTAGAGAGCTTTTTTAGAACAGCAATTGACACATTAATAACAACTTTAAAAAGGTTGGAAACATAAACAGAAAGAAACATTTGTTTACACAATTAATAAGGGACGTTTTTGGAGTGAGTTTCGTGTGTTTTTTTTTTAACTTCTACCCATTTTTTTTTCTCCCAGCTGCTAGGCTTAGGTTTCATTTTTCAAATCACATTTCATATAGCCTGTTGAAAAGTTTATACACTTTACACATCATACTTTATAATATTCAAACAATTATAGAAGCAAATATATTCGGCCATGAACAAATCCTCTTCTCATGTATATAAAACCCTGAAGAGTGAAATACTTCGATCACCTTTATTGAATCGTTTCAAACAAACACAAGCACAAGATGCGAAATTCTCAAGACTTCAATGTAAATATTTATTGGTTCAGTGCAGATACAATACTACAATTAGCACCAGCACTGGAAACGAAACCGGTGTTGCGAGAAAAAAGATCAATAAACAGCTTCCCAAGCAGATATCAAGTATATTAGAGAGCAATGTCCTAGGGACAGACCTTCATGTAAATAATAGAGATACATTGGTGGAATACATCCAAAGAAAACCTAAAATCTCAAACATCTCTCGGAAATCCATAGTTCATGTTTTATACAGATGTGATGCATATCAATCGGTGCTTGATGCTTATCACTTAGGCAACGGAGAGAAAAACGAACAAGAGATATGCCCTATACCGGAGAATCTTACAGTTGACGAATTCAAATGGGTTATCAAGAGTCTCTTAAGAACGAACAACAGCCAACTAGACCATTACATAGAGAGTATGATAACAAGATACTCTTCCAATCCTGCATCTAAAAAAAAAGTGCTTATACCATTGTTAAACTCTATTCTAAAAGAAGTCTATGACAAGCAAGGTTTTGAAATATATCTGCATAAATGGATTAAATTCTTCTCCTTTATGCAGGGACACGTTCAATTTGTGGATCGTTACATCACCAACAGACTCTATTTGAAACCTTTCAAATTTGTACTAAATGAGGATTTATCCAAACACGATTCTCATAACGACAAGTTCCATTATAGCAATGTATTGGTGAATTTACTCAACAGTGGAGAGATCAAAAATAGACTGCTAAGCCAGTTTATGACCACATTCATGTCAGTTCTAATCAACAGTCAAGAGTGGAAGTTTGCAGAAACCATATTTGAGTTGAAAATGGAAAAATTTCCAGAAGACATCAGTGTAGTAGATTTGAATTGTAGTTTACAAATTTACTGTCATTTTGAAAAATATAAGAAACTGATCACAACTTATAAAAAATTTCCTCATTTACACGATATGAGTAAGAACCAATTTGACTACTTGTTGATAACGTTATCCAAATTGGAAGATTGGAATGGACTACAACAACAGTTTGATGCATTGTTCTATATTGGGGAGTTACCCAACGTGATACACTACGGTATCATCATGTCCAAAGTGGCAAAGACTGGCCACGCTGAGATTGTGGATAAGTTGTTTAAGCAGCTAATTGATAGGAGATTGATACCCACGTATCATATTTTTCAATCTCTAATTATTGCCACATACAGGGCAGGAGATCATTTTGGACTATTGAAAAACTTCCAACTTTTTGAAAAGTACGAAGTGGAACCTACTGCTACTACATACTTGTACATGTTGAAATCGTTTAGACGGAAAAATGATATAGAAGGATGTTTGAAAGTGTTGAAGAACATTGACAGATCTTTCATAAACGAGTCCCATTTTTTACAAATCATTTTGATTTCGTTTGCCATTAAGAATTACAAAATAGCAGAGGAAATATTGTATGTTATGTCGGAAGATTTCAAGATCCCACCCTCATTGTTTTTTTTGTCCAAGATCATGCAAGTGTACAATGGGTGTGGAGAACCAGAGAAAGCTCTTGAATTTTTCAAGGAGAGACATTCAGGAGATGAATCCACAATCCACGAAACACCCAAAATCATATCTCTGTACAATCAGAAGTTGTATGCACACATTTTGATGAAGGACGAAGATGCGTGTGAACAAGTATTACAGACAGTGCAAAAATCCGGTTTGCCTATAGACCCTGAGTTTAATTTTATTATGTTGAAATATTTCCTAAACATCAAGAAAAATGTTTCGCTATCGTTTGAATTTATCAAAAAAAGTTTTAAATCCAATTCACGTATGGTTCAGAGTTTACATTTGGAAGAGTTGATGAAAACGATTGATTTCAACTTGAGTTCTGCAAACGTGAACAAGAGTGTTTCGATGATTTTTGATATCTACAAATTTCAATTAGACGAAAGAATTCCTGTAAACTCTACCATATTGAAATATGTCATCAAGTATGCGTACATTCACAACATCAGCAAGTTCAAATCTGGGTCTCAATTGGATCAATTTGTGATATTGGTGAAATCATTTATTGACAAATTCCACGACAAGTCACTTGTCACGACTGATCCTATTTTACATCCCAAGATACTATATTTCCCTATCAAGATGATGTCTAGCGTCTATCCACAAGGTTGTAAAGAGTTGATCGAGTATTATTTGGAAAAGATATATGTTCCGTCACTAGACAAGGACGATCCATATTTAGAGATTCCATTTTTGAAGGCCAAGTTATTTTTCAGTTTCCATTTATCTGAATGGGAAAACGTTTCGTATTTTTTTGATAAAATATTAGAGAATTTTATGAAATTGAAAAAACTACCATATTATCAAGATACAGAGACTCATAAATGTAACAATTTGAATATAAAATATCAAATGATTGATATATTTGATATTAAATTGAGACAGTTGGAAAAACAAAATCAATTATCAGTAGCGATAAAATATTTCCATACTATAAAGAATGATTTGAATTTAGTGATTAGCAATTCTAGTTGTAATTTGTTGATGAAGTTGTTGGTATCTAGGGGACAGACCATTGAACAAGGATTAGAGATGTGTGAGAAATATTTGATCAAAGGGTATCAAACGATTCATAAATAGAGACATTTGAGGACTTTAAAGAAAACGGTTAAAGTGGAAAGCAAGACTTTGGAAGCATATGAAGAAAATCCTAAACTGTTTCAACCAGTATTTTATTTGGAGAGTGGTGCAATGGACAATTTGGTGAAGTCTATGGATACACATTTAATAGAATTGGACAATATAGTACAGTTACAATCGACTATCGACAGGTGGTGTGGGAAGTATCCGAAAACCATGGTTCGGTATTTGATGAAACCAAGACAGTTCCCATATTGGATTGAATACGAAACAAACAATAGAGAATTCCTGAACAGAGTAAGAAGCGAAAAACGTATTGAAATAGCGAAGTAAGTTTATATATATATATATATATACGACTATATAACGTGGGGAAAAACGGAAAACAATAATAACGATCATAATACTAATATCAAGCCCATTTTTTAATTCTTGGTGTTTTGAAGAGAGTTTCACTAGTAACATTTTCAGGAATAACAACTTGTCCATATTGTAGAGGTCCTATATATGGTTGAATATTCCAGTTTAATTTAATATTTACTAATTTTTTCTTTAAACTACCGTTTTTATCCCAAACTGTGTATTTACCTACTAAATTTTCATAATCTAAATATGAATATTCTTTAGTAGTCAATATTTTATCCCAAAAAGTTACAGTTGCTTCTGTTTTTTGTTTCTGTGGTGTACCATTTAAAGTATTATTAGTATTAGTAGTATTATATACTAGATCACCTGTCAAGTATACAAACACTTGTTTAGTATTCCAAGTGAACAATGGAGAGAAATCTGCATTCATGGCCCACATCATTTTCATGATTTGTTTATTAGGTCCACCGTTCATTCTATCATTAGAGATAACAGTATGTGTTTTTTTAACTTGAAAATTGTTTAACTTTATTGAATCGTAAACATTTTTATGATATGATAGTTGTACTTGGGTAATTGCCACAATCAGTCCGACCAATACCAAACAATATGTCAATGCTGTGTTTGTTACACTTTGAAACCTTTGATTTATAGAAAACATTCTTGTTGTCTTTGGGAATGTGTCTCTTTTGGCCACTATCTCTCTTATAAAATCTTGGTCTCGGTATGAACAGCACCTTACATTAGTGGAGAAAACGTACAAACGCATAGACGTTAAACAAAAAAAAAATGCACAAATAAAAAAAAAAACATCTCGGAGTTCGGACATATCGTCGCACTATAGATATAGTAGAGAACAGGAGAAGAATTTTTCTTCTTCTTCTCTGTGTATATAAATAACAATAATTGAGTGAGTATACAATTCAACGAATATCAAAAACAATACCGATAAAAACCCCAATAAACAAAAAAAATCAATGAACAACAAGAGTGATAATCCATTTGACGATACATTTGATATAGAGAACGATGATTTCTTAGCATCTCCCGTGCCTACTACTACTGTGCCTGCTCCTACCACTGCGCCTACTACTACACCTACCAATACCAAAACACAATCATTACTATCTCAATACTATTTCAACTATAAACCAATCAAAATAACTTCTCTATTCCACCAAGTTTACTTGCCAAATAAATCTATTGAGAATGAACAACTCAATGACAATAGCAATGATATTACTGTATTCTACATACATTGGTTAACATTCACCATATCTCTCCTATCAATCTGTTTACAATCACTATCATCATCGTCAACAAAATCCGTATCATTTATTTCATCTTTTATACTGAAATACATCACACTATTAGCATACTCTGTTATATTCGGTACTGCGTATTGTTTCATAAAGAGAAATCCGATTAATAGTGATGGTACAAATAGTAATAATAATAATAATAATAATAATAATAAATGGATTGATATTAGAGTTATATTCAAGGAGATGAATCTA